>CAJPEX010005375.1:0-16655 GCA_905338405.1 Notodromas monacha | reverse complement strand
GAAGGCGCTGAAAGCAAGGAACGACTATTTGCTGTGCATGGACGCGGCGAATGCGGCTCTCCACAAATATTTCGTGGACGACTTATCTGACATCATGGATGTGAGTTCAAGAGATGAGAGATCTCGTGTGTTTCATCAATTTGTGTGATTTTAATTTTTTATTAATTTATTTATTTTTCGAGGAAAGGAACGAACTTTTTTCTTGTGCACGGTGCAACTAATGTGAGAATTGATTCATAAGTACTTCATTTATTCGAGTACCCCGCGCACATTTTTTTCTCAAAATTAAGAAGAAAAAAGCGAGTGGGTGTAAAGTTTTTGAAGAGTTTTAGAAGTTTGAGTGCACATTATATTTGATCCTAATAAATTGTGGACCAATTTTTTTTTTTTTAACTAATTTCTAAGAAAAGATTTGAAAAATCTTCGGGTTCGGGTTCAATTCAGATCTGAATTCAAATTTCGGTCTTCTTATTTCGTAAATACAGTATTGCAGTTTCATGTTCACTAGAAATAAGATGCTCGTCTTACTTAAGGATGCAATTTTAGCAAATTTTTCAATTAAAAACTGGGTGCTTGTCGACTCAAGGGCTTGTGGTACTCGAGTAAATATGGTAGATAAGATCCAACAGTCATATGCTCCCTTTTTTTTAATTCCTTGAGACTATTTTTCCACGAGTAATATTTGCTCATGTCTTGCTGTTGTAATTTTTTTTCACCTAGATTGAAAGGAGAAAAATGCGAAGAAGTTCCCTCTGTGAAAATGAGTTTTACCCTCTATGTCTGCATGTTTTACAATTTTTTGTGCAGTTGCAATTTTGCTTGATGCAGTAATAAATCATCGAAAATTCTTCATTGCCACAATATGCCGCCTCTGAGAATTGTGTTCCATCCAAGGAACAAAGCGTTCTGATCCTGACAATTTTAGTATTCGGAAGAAAAATTACCAAAGTAAGGACTGCGGTAGAAGTAAATCCAGTACTGTACTTAACAAGTGAATGAGGGTTTGCTTGAGGTTTTCTTGATTGCCAGGTGGTTTTGAATTTTTTGTTTTGTTTTTCGAAAGCTTGTCTCGTTGAAGACTTTTAATCCGTAATAATTGTAAAACGGATGAATCTCGGAACCGTTCGTCGTTTTATGACGAGTTCCGTATTCTCGTGGAGTTTCTTTTCAGAGTTACGAACGGGATCTAGTTTTTTTATGCGAAGATTTTTCGAGCCTGATATAACTGAACCAGCGTCTAACGTTTCTTGAACGGTAAACTTGATTTTTCAAGACTTGATTAAATCTGATCATTTTCTAGTTTATTCTGGTTCTAACTCTTTGAATCTGTATTGCAGTACAGTATTCTGCTCGAGAAGTAGTATTTAAAGAACCGCGTTGATTCGTTGAAAATTCTCCTTTGACCGTGGAAGCCCGCTATAAATATTTTCGCAGTGTATGGACCTGGGATTTCATCACTCAATGGCGAATGCTTTGAGAGTGCATATGAGTGCGGAAGAATGTATGCGACAGTCGAAGCAGATCAGCACCGAATCCTTGAACAAATGCTTGGAGGGACTGGACAGTCGCCTGGACAAACAAAAATTTCTAGAACACAATAATTCAGCCTTCATGATACCGAAGAAGTTTGAGTTCATGGGACAGAAGGGGGATGACGTGAGTTCATTCAATTGTTTGGTTGGCTCTCTGAACAATTGAATTCAAGGGACCGAAAAAATCACGGAGAGAATTTCGTTGCCTATAACATCGAGAAAGAACCCCATAGGACCCAAAAATAAATTTTTAGGCAGAGAAAATCGTTGTAGACGTGATTTTCGTAGGAAGAGTCAACCTGTACCCGCGTTTGTATTTCTGTTTTAGAAGTTCGAAATATTGATTGAAAATTCATATTAAAATTGATATCCAATGTTCATTGTATCCGCTGAAAGGGCAACTGTTAAAAAGTGATCAAATTCCAAGAGAATCTTACGAATTTTAGGTTAACTCTAGGAATTATTTTGCATAATTTAGTCTTCAAGGTGCCGTCGTCACTTGATTTTAAGTTTCAGTTTAGATTTTTGCACAGCTACAAAAATACTATCTGAGCATTGTGGTTTTTTTTTCTTTAAATTTTGAGAGCGTCATTGCTTGATTCGAAGTTTCCCGTTGTGTTGTCCTAATAGAAAAGTGAATGTTTGAGCTTTTCATTTTATTTCATTATCTTAAAAATTTCAGAGCGTCATCTTTTTCATAGTCATTTATTTGCTAATTGATTCAGTTCGAAGTCTTGTTCAGCATTTATTTTCAATGACCATGTGATAGTTGCCAGAATTCTTTTATATTGTTGCTGCGGCGAGACCAATTAATGGAATTGTTTTCTCAAACAGGCGACTCAAATTAGTCAAGCAACCGGAGTTGTCGAAGACCTTGAAAAGCGCTATGCACATTTGTGCCAAAGACTGACCCAACTCAAGACTGAATCCGAGGAAATTTGGAAGACGATGGAAACTGCGGAGAAGTCGCTCATGGAGATGGTGACAGTGAAGGACTTCAGCGTTTCAGCACATTTTTATGATGCTCACGCCGCATCGCAAGCAATACCACTGACAACGTCAGGCTCAACGTCGTCAATCATTCTTTTCCACAATCAAGGCCCGAGTATTGGAGCCGTGAGTCCAAGTCAGCAAGCAATGGCCAAGTCGCAACAGAATGAACCGATCAATGCAAAAATGCGGCAGGACCGGAATGAAACGGAGGATTTTTACCTTTCGGTTAGTTAATTTTTTTTTTTCGGGGGATGCGTTCGTCGAGAAGAAGAAATTTTTTTTTTTCGTTTTCTGAAACCGGATATGCTTGCTCAGTCCTTTTTTTTTTTTTTTACTTCCTCTTGCTGGAGCTGAAACTTTTCGAACTTCTTATTAAATAATACAAAATTACGCAGTACTTCAGATCTAACACGAAAGTAACGTATGTTGTGCGGAGAAATTCTTGACGCTGGACTCATGAAATATTTTTCAAGGCCCTCTCAAACCGTGTGTGAGTAGATGTAGATGTTGCGGAAATGTACACTTGCATTTCAGCTTTAACCTGAAAAATCACAAATTTTGTTAGGTTTTCGGTTCCCTCCGTACAAGCATTGCGGCTGAGCATTCCCACAATAGTGTAAGAGTTTATATACAGTAATTTGATAATGAATTTTTATAAAATACGTGGACCGATGTTCTTCTATTTTAGCCTGCTTTGTGCACTGTTTTTATAGCCTTCTTTGTATACTCATCTCGAGTTTTGATGCACTGCTCACTTGACATTTTGGAATGATGGCTTCTCTATTCTGCTGTAACTTTCCGCTCATCTCATCTGCTGTGAGCTTCACGTGCATACATTTTCCACGTAATCCGCTTAAATTATTTTCGGAAATTTTGGTTGCACTTCGAAAAAAATATTCTTTAAGACTTCGTTTAAAATATTTTTAGAATACTCTTTGTGAAATCGACTTGTTGCTATTGCGTCGCGAAGTTCATGCTTTCAAGTTCTTGTCAACTTTTGAGCTGCTTAGCTTGTCTTTGGTCATCATTGCCTTGATCTCCGAAATTATGAGGTCCAAGTAATATCGTGATGAATTCGCGTCGAATATGAGGAATGAGTGGATTTTTTTTTCGTGTTCATTTCAACCATGCTGAAAATGTTTGTTATTCCACCTTGAATTGAGCAGAAGTTCCGCCAATACATGCTGGACTCGAACCTGACGACTCGATTGCAAGCGAAGTTTGAGTCAATTTCGAAGGCGCTTGGCCCAGACGCGGCGACCCGAGTTCGTGGCGAGTTCGCGGACGCCGCGGGAAAGCCCCCGCGGCGGAAGCGGATCGGGCGGCCGATGATCACAGCCGGACCTGCCGGCGCCGGTGGCGCCCACGCGGGTCCCAAACTGTTCGGTGGCAGTCTGGAGGAGTACCTCGAGGCTTCCAACGAAGAAATCCCGCTGGTTGTGAGAAGCTGTGTCCGTGTTATCAACCTTTATGGGCTGCATCATCAAGGCATCTTCCGGGTCTCCGGATCCCAAGTAATCTCTTCAGCTTTTCCTTCTTTTTTTTTCCGCCCTCCCGCGGCAGACTTCCAAATTCTTGCTGCAATTGCTTTCCACCGAATATTCTGCTTTTCGGATTGATTTGGGTAATTTACGCAGTTTCCTGCTACGTTGGGTTTAGGTCAGAATAAGAAATCGAATTCCGGTGGATTCTCTCTTCTAGGGACGAGAAACAAATTCGTTGAAGAGAGTTTGGCGAAATTCAAAAAGGGCAGAGAAAAATCCGTTTCAGGAAGAATTTCGATATTCAAGGAACCAGAAAATATTCTTCGTATAGAACGACTGTAACTTGGAGAGAACCCTATGGAAACCCAAAAATTTGCTATGCAGAGAAATTGATTGTAGAGAGAGTTTACCTACACTTCAAGTTAGTTCCGTTTTCTAATTTAGTGAAGGTGCCCAGAAATAAGCAGGTTGAAAAAATTCCTATTGTCAATGCGTAGCCCAAATTTACTTGCTAGATTTTCAGAAAGATGTCTCCTGATGGATTATACTGTACTAGACCTTCTGAACGTAACCTAACCATGCTGAATCTATTCTGACGTATAATAATCACATTTAGAAAACGTGAAAATAGACTTTAACGCACAACCGGAGAGAAAATTAAACTTCTCGTTTAGTTGACTTCAATCAAAACATCTTCTTGAGAGTAGTCTAAATTCTGAAGAAACAAGAGTGGGTCGTTCTCCGAACTACTTCCGCCTATTTTATTGACGAATGATCGGAAACTTTGGAAAATGAATAGGAAAAATGGAATTGGGTTACATTTTTTGTTTCAAACTTTTTTACTTGCTGAGATACCCCAAGTGAAATTGAATTGAAGTCCTTGAAAGTAGCTAATCTCGTCAGAACTAACCTGATAGCCGAAGGAAGACTAGCATTACGTAACCAATCTTAACTTTGACTGACGAGCAATGGAATAAGATTTAGATGACGCCAGTACTGCTTTCATGATACAAAATATACGTACGGTATATGGAACTGAGGGACCTGATCACGAGGTTTCGTTCTGAAAAATTTACCAAAGTTGTGCGGTACAGTACAGTATTTTACAAAAGTTAAGTTGGTTGATTTCAACTCGACTTGATCAACAAAACTGATAATTCAAAGTTGGGACTTGAAATCAACATGTACCTTCCTTTACGATAATAACTCCGGTGAATTATTTACTGAATGAGACGCGTTCAAGTTCGTCATTCTAATTGTCAAAATTTGCGTTGAATTTTCTGCTTTGAGGAAATGATGAGAAGAAGCGTCGTTGAAATAACTGTTATTCAACGTACCGTATCATGTTTCCATAGCTTAAAAAAAAGGCTCTCCTCTTCAAGGATCGATTAAATTGATTTTTCTTGGGTTTCTGACAGGTCGAAATAGGAAACTTCAAGGACGCATTTGAACGCGGAACTGATCCTCTCAGAGATGTAAATGATGCTTCTGACATCAATTCCGTTGCCGGGGTACTCAAACTGTATTTGAGGGAACTGAGAGAACCGCTTTTCCCGACGGTTTATTTCGAACAGCTCATGGACCTCGCTCGTATGTATTCGGGGTGTTGAAAAATGCTTCAAGCTTCATAGCAGGCAGGGAATTCTTTTCTTCTCGACTAGAATTGGAATCCAAACATGAATTCGTGCTGCGATTCAAAGAGTTAGTCACGGCTTTGCCGCGATCCGTCTTCGTCGTCATGAGATACTTGTTCGCCTTCTTGAATCAGTGAGTAGCTGGTCTGGGAACTACAGTATTGGAAAGGGATTTTTCATTAATTTTCCTCGAGCCCATTTTCAATCTTTTTTATGTTTGCAGCTTGTCAGAGTTCAGTGACGAGAACATGATGGATCCGTACAACCTGGCCATATGCTTCGGTCCGAGCTTGGTGCCCATCCCGGAAGACAAGGATCAAGTGCAGTACCAGAACATGGTGAACGAGCTCATCAAAAATGTGATCATCTATCACGAAGACATCTTCTCGGTTGATGGTGGGCTCATGTACGAAAAGTACTTGTTGCCGAATGCAGGAGACGAGACGTAAGGCTTGTTTTTTTCCGGGGGTATTCTGTCTTGGATTTATTTTTGGAAGTCGTTCGAGACGCCGTAAAATTTCCCCAGAACTAGTTCAGTGGGTCATGCGAAAATTCATCATGGACAACAAATGTTTAAATTCTTGGATGGTGTGTGTATAACTTTTACTATTGCCTGAAGTGTGATGGATAGAAAAAGGATACAATCTTATTTAAATCCTCTCTAGAGCTTTTAGAGAGTTGCAGATGAACCTATGAATTGTAAAAAGCTCTTGACTGTTTCTTCGACAATTATTAGCAGGTTATTTTTTATTGATCCAAAGAACAGTAACTTCTATAGTGACTGACTATGATGCTCATAATCGAAGCGATTGTTCTTTTGTTCATCTTCTATTGTGAATCCGTTTTCCTATTTACTGTTCTTGATTTATTCTGCGGCATGAACTGAATTTATTAAAGATTCAAAATGGAAGAAAGTTTGTTCCGCTTGAGCGTCTGATGGTTCCCAATCCAAATAATTGCTTTCAATTTAAGTTTGTGAATGTAATTGAATTTTCTTACTGCTTGTTGGGTTTAATTTAGGTCAAGTTGATAAGTGATACTTCGCTTGTCTATTTCAAATTATGTTTTTGGCACAGTTACAGTAGTTTGGTTCAGGTTATTTTTGTTGATCACGGAAAGCAAGACAAGCTGGAAGTTGGAAAAAAAGATATATTTTTCCCTATTTTTGGATCAGTCTGTACAAATTGTACTATCCCGGTTCAAAATTAAATTATGCAAGGACCGCACATTATATATGCCAACATCATTTTCTATTTCTTGCGAAAGTGACTTCAATTTAAAGTTTCGAGTGTTAATTCGGTACCTGACGTGAAATTGATGTTAATGTTTAGTCTCTTGCATTGCAGTGACGTTGGAGAAGCGCCTTCGGATTCTACAATGGCAGACGATGCGGATTCGGAAGTGGGACATTCCGAAGACGGTAAGTTGTTTTTGCGGTAAAACGTTCTGCAGTTTTTTCTCTGTTAATAGCTATTATAGTACAGTACAATATTTTGCATTTTTCTTTCACGCTATTAACTTTGGTTTTTTTACCTGTCTTCTTGCACCTCTTGCTGCTCGCTTGTTTCAACAGAAATCGTTTTCCGTGACAAAGACAACAGCCTGCAGTTGTTCACAAGTGAGTCACTTCGATCCGCTTGCAAACGCTTCTTGTTTATGGATTGAAGTTTTATGCAAAATCATATTTATTTTAATAAAAATGTTTTTGATTTGCTTGCAGAGTCTGATGTGCTGCAAGGGCTGGCGCAGTTTGATTTCACTGCGAGAAGCCCGAGAGAATTGTCATTCAAGAAGGGTGACACGTTGGCTTTATATTCTCAAGTTTCTTCGGATTGGTGGCGAGGAGCGTTCAAAGGTCGACAAGGTCTCATCCCCGATAAATACATCGTGCTCAAAATTGAGTGAGTCCAAGTGGTTCTCGTATTTGAAAGGTTTAATTTTGCGCGGTTCGGAGCATGTACAGTACTGAACCCAGAAATGCCTGAGCGTCTTCACGTTTGGGGTGTTCTCCGTAGCCACAATTTAAAACGAAACGAAGCTGAAGTTATATATGTCGTAGGAAATTCTAAACGTACGAGATGATTTGATCAAAAAGTAGTAAAATCACGTAAAATCCTTCTGGCCACTAGGCACAGTCATTTGTTTTTGCGGGAAGTTTTTGTCCGCAACGACAAACAAATTTTTTAAAACTCTTTTCCCTTGTTGGATTTCGAATCCATGAAATCGCCTCGTTTAACGGGAAGCTTATGAGGGTTGTCCCAGTTGGACGCGACCTCTGACATTTTTAGAGCAATAGGAGATTCTAAAAAAGCGACATAACCCATAACGTTGTAAGGTCCTGAGGATTTTTTTTTCTGGATTTAAAACAAACATTTTTCAATGTACTGCCTGATGATAAGTGAAAACTTTCCAGTCATTGTACAGCTGGAGTTCTCAACCCATGTCGCAGGGCAATGAAAAGGTTTCAGGTTAGCCAAAAATTGAATTTCGTGTTATTTTACCGATTATCTTTTCTTCATTTTAGATAATGGCTAAGACGAGAAATTCATGTTTTTAGCTATCCTGACACATTTTTAGCACAATGTGACATGGGTGGCAAACTCTGGCTGTAACTGGAAAGTTTTCACTCATTGTGCAGGAAATTGAAAAAAAATTTAATAAAAAATCCAGAACCTTAGAACATCAGTCTATGTCATGTTTTTTTATTTATTTCTTATTGTATTTCCAATTATCACTACTAATGTGAGAATGTTAGAGGTCGCGTCCAACTGGGACATCCCTCGTTACAAGTCTGACGCAAAATTACTGAGCCTATTTAATATACATTTTTGGCCTGTTCAACTACCTAGGCTTTGAGAATTTTCCGAAATCTAGAAGGAACTTACGCGGAAGAGAAGGAAATGACTGTCAGGCGTTTCGAGTAAAAACCACCGACGCTTTTTTAGAATTACTGTACAGCTTTGTGATATTTTTGCATGGCGTTAAATCCGTGTCTTTGTTTATTTTTTTCAGGGATGAGGATAAAGAGCGGTCGGATTTGCGGAATTCGTCCATGGCCGGCGACTTCTCCGACAGCGAGAGTAGCGACACGAAGCGTCGTCGTTCCAGCTCGAGCGACTCTGGACGACCTGACTCGAACCGGGGCTTGGGTCAGCCATCGCCACGCGTTCCGATTGCACCGACACTGTCGTCGAGTCTGCCGATCCGATCTTCGCTCTCGTCATCCCCGAGCGGAGTGACGACCATCAGCTTGAGCTCTGTGGCCGTCGATGCGCCGAGCTCCAACGTCGACGGGGTTGGTGGTTCTGTGGATACTTTGGGCCATGGGTCCTCGTCCGCTTGCTCGTCTGGGTCGCCGGTGTCCTCTCCTTCCCCCGTTCCGTCGCCCCCGCCATCCCCTGAAATCGTTCTCCTTCAAACCCCTGTCTAACGGCGATGGCTTTATTTTGATTTTTTCGTCCTTAAGATTGTGTTTTGGCGCGGTGCTTCGTGTTGAGTTTTATTTTTATTTTTTGAAGTAGAGTGCCGTAAATATTCGTGCTTTTCTTCTCGAACTCCAATGCTGTTGGAGGAATGATTAGCCAATTTAAGTTTCTCTGAGTTGGTTCTTTGGTGTCCACCTCTCCTTCCTTTAGCCCTGGATATACGTTCAATGCTTCTATTTTCTTTTCTCTCTGGTTAGGTAAATTTCTTTTGTAAAGGTCTCCGAGATCATGCCATGTACCGAATCATCAAATGTACTGAAAGAAGTTGCTCTTCTCACTTAGTGTGATTCTTTGCAGGAAAAAGAGATACGGATCAAACGTAGGTGTTGGTTTTGTACTAAGGTCTGCTGTCGCTTTCTTGAGTAGAGTATTAATTACCGTATTTACGTGAATATAAGCACCCTCGATAACAGTATTCGAGGGGTGCCAAATTCCCTTCATGCACCCCCTAAATTTTTCATGCAAAAAATCCAAATTACAATGAATACGCGAATATAAGCACTCACTTACTTTCCTGGTACAGTATTCTGACTTATCACTTATTGCTCCTTTTTGGAATAATTGGACGTTAGATGATCCTTAATCTTTATTCTCCCCCGAATTTCAATCGTTTCTTACTTTAAATTTTCTTCACGATGGATGTTGTCTCCCTGTAATGAGCGTTCTCTCTCAACTGTTGAACATCAGCTGGCGTTTCTCGAATTTTCTTCTCTCTTTGAATTTTTTTTATTAGTTTAGTTGGCTGAATTGTTCTTAATGGCGAAGGGGGGGGAGGAAGGATGAGGGCTTGGACCTGAGACGGATGCGGTGAAGAGCTGTAGCACGCCGCGTAGATCGTGCTTTTTCCTAGACTTCGGATTCTATAGAGTACGTTGCGTGTTGCCTTTGTTTCCTTAGTTTGGATTATTTTTTTGTTTTTTTCTTTTCAAGCGTCTGCCCTCCTATAGCTTGATGAAATCTGTGTAGTTCATTTTTCTACGTTGAACTCTTTTTTCTTTTCTTTTTTTTTTTTGTGGTGGAAGATCGTTTTTGGGTTTCTGGTTTAACGCAGTGTGTTTAATTCGTGGTTGAGGACTCCGCCCCGAGTTTCCGTGTCCCTGGAGTTTGTATCTTAGTGGAGTGTACTGTTCTGGTGCGAACAATTTCCTGATTTCTCGTCAAAGATGTGTCGATTACCGCCGCGTTATTCGTACATTTTTATAGTTGAAAATAGTTTTAGAAACGTTTTAACTTGATCGCTAAGGTATGGGGCTATACGTGTCATCCAAGTTTCGTCTTTAGCAGCATTTCGCTTATGTTTCCAATAATTCCTTCAGATTAAAATTTCAAGTGAATCGATGGAATTAGTATGGAGAACAGATTTTCCGAGGCGTTGAAGTTAGTAAATATTTTATCGAAGATTTAGCATCATTTCGAAGCAGTGGGTACCGGAAGATAATCTTGATTTCTTTCCATTAAGCTACAAATTATGTATCACTGCTTCAACAGGACATAGATGATTTCATTGTGAGGTATACTCTGGTTTCAGCCCAGCGACGAGTGTTGCCTTTAAATTATTTCTCAGAATTTCCTTCAGTCTCGTGACATGTACTTTCTAAATGGATTCATGATAGATGCATAAAATATTCCTGATGTATTTCTCGTGAAGCTTACACCTTTTGCAAATTTTCTCATTTGGTGCACGTATCCCTTCTGATTATTCACACTTTTAATGTGCAACGCTTCCAGCTCATACTTTTTCTTCTCTTAATGCGTCGAATGAATTTTTTTTCGTTCAAGTTTTGCAAGGTCGAGATCATGTTCAATTGGTTACGTAGGGTCTGTTCAGGTGACGAGGTCAGAGTTTTTCGACCTTCATGATCTGCAAAAATTTTCTGTAATTTTTCAGGACCGAGTACGCAGTATCTTATGATTGAATCGGACTAAAGTGCTCGTATTAATGATCTGGGGCCTTCCATTTGTCGTGCAAGTTAAATGTATTTTTAAATAAAATTTGTCTTTCTTTGAATGAGAGACGTAATACAGTTGGTCGTTTCCTGCTTATGCGTCTAATCGATCTGCGCTAATTATTTTCTGGTAATTTTTCCCCAATTGAGTGGCTGCGGGTTCTGTGGAAAGTGCAGAACAGGTTCGTTCAGAACTGCTGGGTTTCTTGAATGAGTTATGATTGAGGTGACGTTCGGGAAGCGAGGTCTGATGCTACAGTTTAAAATCAGCTTTTTTTTGCGACGAAGCCGATATACTCGATTACGTTTTAGTTTTAGGCCCCGGGTTCCCTCGTTCCATTATCCTGCTCGTTACGACCTTGTTCTTCTGTTCCGCTTAGATTGGATAACTCAAATCAAAAAGCTGCTCTAGAAGAACGTCGATCATTGTTCCCCCTGCGTACAGTTCCATGACTTAGCGATCACTGATGATACAATTCCCACGTTTAAATTGTTCAGGCGAGAAGAACATGAAAAGATGTAGCCGTATTTTGAGCATTAATCTGATGAGTTCCATCAAATGTGTTTTGATTAGTTTAAACGTTCTCTTCTTAGCGGTCGGAGGAAGATCCTCTTAGGCGGTTTTCCGGAATGGAATTCCGAACGTGTGTCTCGGAAAACCGAACCTCTTCGCTGCTCTCCTCCTCTGCGTCAAACTCACTAGGGGGCAGTGTGGACAGTCTGAGCAAGTTGTCGGACATTGATGAACCAAGAACCGAGTCCATCGCTTCAGAACGAGAGGAAGAGTACGACGATGACGACAATGGGGACGAGAATAAGCTTATGGAGGAGAAGATTTCGAGCTACGATCATCAAGCGACTGCCGCTGCTGTGGAGGCTCTGGATGACGCGATGGCTGAGGTGTTATCAACTGCGAATAAGTTGGCCATTTCGGAAGACGAAGAGGAAGATGTGCAACGTCCTGTCGTTACTATGCGGGATCCGAAGAGCTCGCATCGGGCTAATCCACCCCTTTCTTTTGAGTCGTCCACCCCTGTTATCCAGGTCATTTTTCCTTTATTTATTTATTTATTCGGTTTTTTTTTTTACCCGCTGTATCGGCTTTAAGTCTCCTTCTACGAGGGGTCTAACTAATGTTATCAGAACAGAAATTGGAACAGCATACGATTGAGATGAAGAACAATTACAGTGAGACCCCAAGATGCAGACGTAATTGGTGCCAAAACTGTGTCCCGATGTTGGAACGTCCGCATGTTCGACCTCGTTTTCCCATAGACTCCAATGAGAACTAATTCAATTGGTTCTCCAGATCCAAAAAAAAAATTAAAAATGTGTTTCTCAACCAAAGATACTGAATATAACTATTTAGAATAATGAAAACTAAACAGATTTCTATCCTATGTGCACAGAGGATGAAGAATGCTGAAAAATAAGCACAGAATCAACCTGTTTTTGATGAAGTTAAGTAAATTTATAATGAAATTCATTTTTAATCTCTGTGTATATGAATAGCTCAATTTATTCATGAGATATTAAAATTTTGAAAATTTGAAATTTTCTAACTTTTCTAAAAATCCTGGGAAAGTGTCTGTATGTCGAAATATTGTCCGGATGTCGGGCCCAATTTTTGAAAGTTTCAAGTGTCCCCAGGTCAAATCGTCCATTATGTCGGGGTGTCCGCATCCGGGGGTCTCACTGTATTTGAAAAACATTCTTTGGCAGATGAAAAAAACAGCCCTGTTGACATATTTTCCAGAAATTTTTTTCCAAAGTCACCCTGGCAGCTTTCTGCTCTTCACTCAAAAGATGAGGCGTCCATCTCGCAGTTTTTTTTTTTTTTTTTTACTCTAGCGTACCGTTCAGACTTCTTTTAGTTGACATGGCATTCATTCTAACTTTCTAAGGGTTGCCGCCACCAATTTATTATCAAGTCCGCCAGTTTCCTTAACGGCCACCGTCACAAACGCCACTTAACGGACGAGAATGTGGCGGCTGTTGATGAAAATGGCTGGATTATCTTGGAAAACCTGGAGGCAGTCCTTGGAATTAATGCCGTGTCGATCGTTATTTGAGCGATTGAATTAAAGTAAATGTTTTAAAACGTGTCTCTTAACTTTGAAATGATGTGCACCCTGAGTTTCATTGTATAAATGCCGAGAGTGAATCAACGCTGAAGTTCTTCGTTTTTCTTTTGGAAGTGTCATCGACCAAAATTAAATGCGGGTTTCCAGAAAGGAGATGTTCCTCTTGCCATCATTCGACCTCGGTTTTGAGATTTTTAAACTAAATTGGCTCTATTTCGGCGTGACGTATGCGTCATTATATTTGTCGATGCTTGTGTAGTTCGACTCTTCCGGATTTCTTTTCTTTTACAGTACAGCACTTCTTTCGAAGAGGCAATTTTTAGTGGAGTTGCGTTCGATGGTAGCTAATATTTTTTAATTTTCTGATTATTAGAGAGTGCATCACAAGAGGAATTTGAGTGCGGATGCGGAAGGAGGTATGCTGCAAGAGCAGCGCGGGGTCTGCAAGGTCGAGGCTTACGGAAAAATCAAGCGGGAAAGCTTGGAAAACGTTTCAACAACGTCGAATTTCCGAATCAGACGGAGTTTGTGGGAAGAGCGAGCTGCAGGTGGTGAGCCTGGGACCGATCAGGTTAGCTCCTCAGAAATATTTTTTATGAATTACTGGAAATATTTTGAGTTCTGTATATGCAGTGTTGAAAAAAAAATGATGAATTTGAAGTGTTGGTGTACAGATTAGAATGAACTTCTTGGGATTTGGAAACAGTTATATGTATAAAAATTCTTCGCATCTAGATTTCTATATTACTGTAATAGAAAAATTATAATAATTTTTTCCGGAATAAAAGATGATATTCTGCAAACCTGATGTTTTTCTTGACAAATCAACATGCGTTATTGTACTTCGAAAATTCACGAAGCTCTTTCGGAGTATAACTCAATTTTACAACGAACGCACTGTAACGAAGTTTCTAGAGTAATACTGTATATTGTATTGAATATGGAAATTTCCTTATAGCGAGATTCAGATACCACTGTGTCTGTGTAGTTTTGGCTGAAACCTTGAAGAATTAGGTTTTGATGAAATATCAGTCAGTAACCGTACTCGACCTTTAGTTAGCGATTGTCGTAGATTTTCGATGAAACCCATGAATTGAAATCGGCACTAAATGCTGATAGAATCTGCTGCTGAAACTGTACAGTATATATAAATTGATGCAGAATAGAAGAACAAGATAATTCATTTTGCGGAATTGAAATTACGGTATTTTTGTTGAAGACTTGTTCATGGTGCAAAATTCCAGCTTTTGTGGGGTTCGATTAATCAAAGTTCAAGTCATCAAGGGAAAGTGTGATGTCTTGGTATAAAATTGTAAGTCCATTATATTTGCCCATAACGTCTTCTGGTTTGCTATGAGACTTGATCACTATTGGACAGAGAGGGGAAATTTTGAGGAAAGCATTGAAATTTCTGAGTATTTTTGGCCACTATGTTTTGTTGTAAGATTAACTTTGCAAGAATATCCAACACTCATACGTTTTTGCTCTCGTCTCAGGTTGTGGAAAAGCCAGTGACTCCAAGAGCAGCTCCGAGGTTGAATTCTACAAATAAAGCTCCGGATTTGGTGATGGATCTGCCGATATCTTCCTCGCCTCCCTCTTCGTCTTCCTCTCCTGGTCCGAACGAAACTCTCAGTTTGGACAGTCCGGAAACTTCAGCAGCAGACAGGTACTTTTTTTTAATCGTCGCGTGAAGATGATTTTAAATTGAAGAACTAGTACTATTGGTCCCTTTCTTCATAGTGTTCATCCTTTTGGCTCTGCTCCTTGCGATTGTTGAATGATTTCCGGACGACCTGCTACCCAAAAAAAAAATGTAAACATTTCGGGAAGCCCTGAGCATTTACTGATGAAATTTCTGTCGAAAGGAGATGTAAGAAATTTAATTAACGTGACTTCATCAGAGTATGTTTTCGGCACTGCATGTCGAAGGGAAAGAAAATATAGACCTTTCGAAGAGGATACCCAAACCTCATTGCATATTATAACTTTTTTTTCGACGCAGACTTTAAGAGCATTCTAAAGGTTGACTCCCTCTAAAATGATTTTATCTGCATAAAGAATCCATGTTTTAATCCGATGGGGTTCTCTCCTCATGTTATTGGGGTTCTTCATAACGGTTTTTTTTCTAACCGTTGTTTAGAGAGTCCAACTTTATTCGCTAATGGTAGATGCTGACGGCAGGCGTAATGGAATTTTGCTCATTCGCCATCACGGAATCGCACTTCCCTGAATGACTTTAACTTCGGTTGACCGGACCCCGCGAAAAATCGAGACTTTGCAGCGTTAACGAATCTTCAAAAAAAATTTTATATTCCGGATATTGCAAAAAATCCTGTGAAGTGCATCTGTCCTGTTTTCCTGAAGCGCAGGAATTGTTTACCGTAGCAAAATTCACTCCATTTCTTTTTACTTCTAGTAACGTTGTGTCAACTCGCACAATTCATTTCCTGTTTGTTTGAAGCACAGTTCAGTCATACCTCGATAAGCCGTCACAATTTGCTCGTGAGGTTTGTGGCGGTTTAAAAGAAGGGTTGTTGGTTAACCAAAAAAAACTGAAATACTGTACTGTAATATGAAAATAAAAATAAAAATCTTTTTCTTCTAGAAAACTATCAAAATATCCGTGGGATGTGTAAATCATTTCTAGCCAACATTCCCAAAAAATAAATTATGTCATCGTTGTGTTCGTCTTTTTTTCATTTGGCGATCTCTCGCAGGAATTTGAGTCTTGTTGGCGGGCCAACGAAGACAAAATTAACTGACAGAGGCATATTTGAATTGTGAATAATTTTGGCATATGGCGGATGGCGTTTCAACGGGGTTTCCAATGATTTCGTCACTATAGGCGATATATATATATATATTTTTTTTTTTATAAATTGGCAGTTGCCAAGGGTGACGGCTTATCCGGGGGAGCGTCTTGGCCTGGTTTGATTGTAAATTCGTAACGAGATAATCCTCTTGAATTGATCAGTTATGTTAATTGATTAATCCTTTTTTTTATAAATTGGCAGTTGCCAAGGGTGACGGCTTATCCGGGGGAGCGTCTTGGCCTGGTTTGATTGTAAATTCGTAACGAGATAATCCTCTTGAATTGATCAGTTATGTTAATTGATTAATCCTCATCAGATTTGCCGAATCGAACCAAAGCACGTTGAAGAAGAACGTTGGTGCCATCAAGCGCGAGTCCGTGCCGGAGCCCGTTGTTATTGAAGTGCCGCGCAAGTCGGTGAGCGATTTGCGAGCGGAGCTCGAGTCTTCCGTCGTGACGTCTTCGTCTGTCATTCCGATCGTTTCTCCGGCGCCGGAAAAGCGCCGAGTGCCCAAGTTCCCCATCACGTTTCCGCTGCCGTCGTCATCGACGTCGTCGACGGGGCCGTCGCCTATGCCGTCACCGAAGCCGCAGGTGCTGAGGAAACCGGCTCTTCCGGGACAACGACCCTCGCCGGAAACATCCCGCAAGACCGTCAACAGATTCTTTGATTCGGGACCCT
>CAJPEX010005374.1:0-16658 GCA_905338405.1 Notodromas monacha | reverse complement strand
TAATTTGGCCTGAAATGTATTTGCAATTTTATAACAAAATGTCCCTATGTTGAGTCAGTGTCCTCATGTTGGGCCTCTTTTTTAAATTTTTTATGAGAAAATAAGTATCCCTATGTCAAATTGTCTGCATGTCAAGGTGTCCACATGTGGAGGCCTCACTGTACTCATTACTTCAATCTCAAAATGCAATTCTTCCAAAAATCTTGAAAAATAAATCATGAAATTCAAACTCGAACTGATTGTGGTGAAACAATTTCCAACCCAACATCAAACCAGAGGAAAACTCTAGAAGAAAAAGAGCCAAAAATCATGATCTTCTTTTGTCATTGTGCTACACAAAAAATACCTTGATTATTCAAACTCAAAACAAAATATATCTCCAGGAATATTTAAAAAAAAAAGGCCAGGAGAATAACTTGAAATTTTCCCCCAAAAAATAAGGTTGCGTTAAGCCTCTCCATAACTTGCAAATCGCATAATTTGGCAAAAAAATCAGACTTTCAAAACAGTTTAACTGCGCAGCAGGATGATAGATGAGAAACTGGTGTGGAATTTGTAGTACAGTACCAACCTGGCAAACCTGGGGGCAAACGTAATTCCCTCTTATGCAAGACAGGTGCCAGGGGAAAAGCAGCCAGAGAGGGAGTGAAAATGGGGAGGGAACTTAAAATAAAAAATAATAATAAAAAGGTCGCCCAACTAAAATGACGCAACCTTTTGGAGGAGTCTCTTCCGGGACAGGATAAAAAACCATCAATGGTTCCCTGCTGGTCGTGGGACCATTAAAAGAGACCCGTTTCTCCCTCATTATCGCATTCTTATTTGTTTAATGTTTTTTTTGCTGTTGAAAAGTTGGGTTAGGTGAACTGAACTGATTCCCTACAGCACATGGGAGACAGAATTCATTGAACAGGCGTTTTAAGTTTGAATCAAATTTTTCAAAACTTTGCAAATTGTTCCTTTTAAAATGTCACTGCATTTCAATTGTAAAATTGAGTTGCTGTACTCAATTTGAAGCTTAAAAATAATTATGTACAGTAGTCAGTTCAAGGATGGCCCACTTTCTTTCTAAAATTTTCACAATTCACAATACAGTCTTTCAAAAATATTTTTTCAACAGGCATTTCAAGTTTTGATCTCTTTCTTTTAAATTTGCACTAACATGAATCAATTAAATTTTCTTGGAAGCATTTGATCACATTTTATTTGAAAATTGAATTATTCAATTTTTAGCTTTAAAATATTGTACAGTGAGACCCTGATATGCGGACACTTGAAAATAAAAAAAATAAAAACAGGCCCAACATCCGGACATTGGCTCAAGTTAGAAACACTTTTCTGAAATTTAAAAAACCAAAACATTTTACTTTATAAGTTTGATATCTTTTGAACAAATAAGGCTATTTACATTTTAAAAAAATTAAAAAAAAAATATTTCATGATAAATTCAGTCTAATTCATAATCAAAAGCAAGCTGATTTTTAGCTTCTTTTTTTTCAAAGTTTTTTTCTATTCATCTGTGCATATTTTA
This sequence comes from Notodromas monacha, assembly GCA_905338405.1. Classification (NCBI taxonomy): domain Eukaryota; kingdom Metazoa; phylum Arthropoda; class Ostracoda; order Podocopida; family Cyprididae; genus Notodromas; species Notodromas monacha. Next base: position 15,127 of record CAJPEX010005374.1, on the reverse strand, counting down.
GCAATACTTAATTCTTTTTCTGTGTTTTGGTTTTTTTCTGCAATGTTGTTTTCTACAACTTCAAGTTGTGGGAAACAATTTTTTTCAGGACACAAAAAAGAGACTTAACTTATAGAGACATTCCAACATCAGGACACTCTTGATGCACCAATTATGTCCGCATCTCAGGGTCTCACTGTATTTACATAGTTAACAAACGGTTCACTTCCTTTTGGAACTTTTTTTTTACATTTAAAATACAGGCAATAAATTCTTTCAAAAATATGTCTTGAACAATCAATTCAAGTTTTCATCTCACTCTCTCTCTTTTACTCTACACAATCAAGTCCAAGTCACAGTTTTTCTTCAACATTTAAACACATTTTCCCTGGACAATCAAATTAGTCAATTTGAAGCTTTAAAAAAATGTTATCATGTTCAAGAATCGATTACTTTCATTGAAAACAATTTTGAACCAGGGGAACCTTTAAAGTGAGGAACAATTCACTCATTTGCAAATTTATAAATGTTTCTGAAACCTGCTGTGTTGGAGGAATAAAATTTGCACAATTCACTACACTAGAATACAGTCTCACAAAAATTATGTAATTTATATACTTTATTGGAAAGGAATTTGAAGGTTGGCATTCTGAGCTAAAATGAAAAAAACAGAAAATTAGAAAGCATTTTTATCCATTAAATAGTTTCACAGTTTAATTCGGTTCACAACTTCACTCAAGCTCACCAGAAAAAAAATTCAGGAATTTGACAAAACAAGCAGAGAAAAGAAAAGAAAAAATACGTGACACTCTGTGAAATATTAAAACCAGTCCCCTTAACATTACTCCGTCGCATCATCTTTTCTTACATCTTCATTTTACAAGAGTTTTGACAAGTACTACAGCAGCATCAGAATAAAATCAAGGGCGATAAATTTCCCCTAGGGTTTGAATCACTTTGCATAAGCTTCAAATTGAAATCACGTCTTTCGAAAGAGAGCAATCTTTAAAAGAAAAAATGTTCCATAAATTTTATGCCAATGAGGAAATTCCCCCACATTTTTGACTCCAGAAATATAGCAATTTGTTTCCTTCTGCTTCAAATGCATCATTAAAAAAAAAGTATTTTCCGGAAGCGGGGATAATCAAGGAGAAAATGACTATATATAAGTATTGCAAAATAATGGAATTGTGCAACTTGGCAAAACGAAGCCAAGCCTCAAAAGAGTCATTCATCACTTGACTTTGGAAAGAACAGACCTGCATATTTTGTGTGTGACTTTTATTGCTGGGAAATATTATTTGTGGACTTGGACATTGCTGATAAACACAAGTTGAGGGTTCAGGACCCTTAGGCCGCAAACGGCCAATTGTGCTATAAACTTATTTCACTAAAACCTGATATTTGTGTTGGGGTCTGAGGACCTCTCACATTATCCATTAAATAGTTTCACAGTTTAATTCGATTCCGAACTTCACTCAAGCTCACAAGAAAAAAATTCAGGAATTTGACAAAACAAGCAGAGAAAAGAAAAAAAATACGTGACACTCTGTGAAATATTAAAAGCCAGCACCCTTAAAATTACTCTGTCGCATCATCTCTTCTAACATCTTCATTTTACAAGAGTTTTGACAAGTACTACAGCAGCATCAGAATAAAATCAAGTGCGATAAATTTCTCCTAGGCTTTGAATCACTTTTCATAAGCTTCAAATTGAAATCACGTCTTTCGAAAGACAGCAATCTTTAAAAGAAAAAATGTTCCATAAATTTTATGCCAATGAGGAAATTCCCCCACATTTTTGACTCCAGAAATATAGCAATTTGTTTCCTTCTGCTTCAAATGCATCATTATTTTTTTTTCATAAAAGGCCTTCGCCCCTATTAGTTCCTCTTTTACTGATATATATTCATAACGTTTTATTACCTTAACACGTTGAACCGTTTTGCTTCGGTTCGGAGTTTTCTCAGTAAGTAGTGATGTTTACGATGGGGGAAAATAGCACAACTGCGTTACAAGCAAACGAGGTGTTCTTTATTTAATATCTTTAATTACATTTTCATTTTTTAAATCATAAAGTGGATGGGAAATGAGAATTAAATAAAAAAAAACAAGCTGGATGAAAGAAAGGTCCAAGGGTAGCAAGTGTACATCACAGTATATAAAAAGGATTTCATTAGCCTTCCAGGGTTACCAATTAGTACGGCTTGACCTGCAACTTGCCAGAAAAAGTTTATTTGCGTGTACGTTACTCTCTTAAAACGTTGTCTTATTTAAGATCATGACATGGCTTTTTTTTCCGACGGCTTACAAAGCTCCTGCTATTTGTTCGCACTTCCTGAACGTTTTAATAGTCCTAGGCTTTTTGGAAGTTTTAATTTTCAGCAAACATTTCAGCATAATTTTTTTCTTCTCATAAGTAAAACTCTCCCACCCTGTCCAAGGCGGAGTATTTCCACAGGTGAGACAGAAAATTGCATTTCTTGGTAAATAATCTAATTTTATCCCTGAAGGGAACAGAAAAGCAAATACTGTACTTGAAAAGATTTCAGCAATAAATCCTATATCAATATTTCCTCAGGTGAGGCAGCATATTGGCATGCTTGGAATACAGTCTCAGAAACCCAGCAGATAAAAATCCTGTATTTCTAATTTTCCAAAATTCAAACGTATGCCTCAACTTTAAAAATTCCAACAAACAAACAAAAAACGAGATGCTGTAGCCTGTCCCATATGAAATATTTCCACAGGTGAAACAGATTATCACCTGATGAACAAACTTACTGTACCCACTAATTCCAACAACAAAGTTTGCCAACACTAAGTCAACTTTTGAAAAATTTGTGAAAAAATGCCACCATGTGAAATATTGTCCCAGGTGAAGTATTTCCTCAGGTGAGACAGATTATCATGTTTCTCTGGCCTGTATGCAGCAAAGAGTGAGTGAGACACAGCACTTAAAAAAAGAAATTTGAAAAAAACTCGCAAAAATGCTACCAGGTGAAAAAAGTAGGTGCAATATTGAAATTTTTCCCAGGTGAAATATTTCCTTAGGTGAGACAGATTTTCATGATTCTCTAGCAGAGAGAGAGAAAGAGAGTGAGTGAGTAAGACACAGTACTTGAAAAAAAGAAATTAAAAAAAAATGTTTCAGAAATGCCCCCAGGGGAAAAAATGGGTAAAATACTGTCCCGGGTGAAACATTTCCTCAAGGGAGACAGATTATCACCTGATAAACCCACTAATTCCAACAACAAAGTTTGCCAACGCTGAGTAAACTTTTGAAAAAAAAAATCTCAAAAATGCCACCAGTTTAAAAAAAAAGCTGAAATACTGAAATATTGTCCCAGATGAAACATTTCCTCAGGTGAGACAGATTATCATGTTTCTCTATGGTTCGCATGCAGCAGAGAGTGAATGAGTGAGTAAGACACAGCTCTTTAAAAAAACAGAAATTTGAAAAAAATGTCGCAAAAATGCCATCAGGTGAAAAAAAATAGGTGAAATACTGTCCCAAGTGAAACATTTCCTCAGGTGAGACAGATTATCATGTTTCTCTATGGCCTGTGCATGCAGCAAATTTGAAAAAAATGTCGCAAAAATGCCATCAGGTGAAAAAAAATAGGTGAAATACTGTCCCAAGTGAAACATTTCCTCAGGTGAGACAGATTATCATGTTTCTCTATGGCCTGTGCATGCAGCAGAGAGTGAATGAGTGAGACACAGCACTTGAGCAATAGAGGGCCCAACAGCAAAACGAACTGTCCTTGCATTCCACCCACATTCTCTCCCCCCCCCCCCTCTCCACTATTCTGTATAGAAGGAACCATGATTGGAAACGCTTTGTATGGCGATCTCTGGGCTCCTATTTCAACATCACGAAGTACACGTCAGCACCTCGAGAACCAGTTTCTTTTTTTTTTCTTTTCGTTTTGTGCGTCTGTGTTTCATCTCGTCGTACTGCTGGATGCAAAGCAGTATACGGTATAATCGCAATAATAACAAACTGCCAACGAAAGACTCGGGGAAATTAATTACACGCAGATTCTAATCAGAGATTCCCAGCAATAATTTAAAACTTGAATACCAAAAAAATAAAATTAAAATAAGCATGCATCCTGGGGCATTTTCTTTCAACGAAAATCTGAAAAGAGTTTATCTTCTTGGATTCCAGCAATGACTCAATATGGGCACAATTCTTTTTTTATAGATCAATGCAAAAATATTCCCCTGCCAATTTTGAGCCTGTCTTTCTTCGATTTCCGCCGAATTGAACTGCTTATAAAATTTCATTTTGCTCAAAATTCGAAGCATTCGTTAGGAATGTTAAGAAATAATAAATAAATTAAACCATAAATAAATTGAAATTTCACCCTATTATAAAGTTGTTTTAATTTTGACTTCAAAAATATGCGTGACAAATTATACCTTTGCCATTTATTTTTGCAACAGCATTTGAGGAACACTTCATCCTGGAGTTTCAAAATTAAATAAAAAATGTATATATAAATTTAAAAAATATTTAAAAAAAAATATATATATATAAATATATTATATTAGTTATTATTACTTTTTAAAATTATGATCTAAAAATTAACTGAAATGAGTAACTTCCCACCAGAGAAATGAAAAAACACTCATTTTTGAGAATATTCTTGGGATATAAGCCTGGAAAAAGNTTGGCCCTTTTATTTTTATACACGCTCAAGTTTTCAGTCAATTCAGGTATGACCTCTATGTCAATTTTCAACCCGCCCTTCTTGAGAAAAATATTTCCCAGGCATCAGCTAAAAATTAAACCACACAGATTTTTTTTTTACAACATAATTTATGCCAAATACTGTGTGGAAAAATCTTCTGCTCAAAATTCAAGGGCACCTAAAGAATAGTTTATCCGGGATTATCAAAATATGTTTAGAATTTCGGCTCAATCAACTCGGCGTTTCAGCGCAGCGACTCTCAAAATGCAAATTATATGCAAATTTGCATATGTACATACTTGGGTTTAAAAAAAGCCAGGTTCTCCCCATAAAATTTTGAGTCAATTTCGTCTTTTAAAAAAAATCCCGTGGTTATTATTTGGCACTCTTTGGCAAATAATGAAAAAAGTAATAAAAAGTTCGAAAAATTCTCTCTGGTAACTCGTTAGTGCAAAAAGAAGAAGAAAGGCTTACTCAGGAATAAGCCCCCGAAAAATTACGGATTTTTTTTTTGGCCTGGCATCAATTCAAAATAGAAAAACGTTCCTGGAATTTTTCTTTAGAAAAAGATGTCCCGTTACGTTTTGAAGAAATAATTCTTTGCACTCTTTCGCTTCGCCTGAAAAATTCAAGCATTTTGTAAAACAAAAAATTGTGAAGAAAAGATTCCTCTATGAATACAGCCTGAAAAATACGGATATTTTTGCAGTCATCAGTTCAAAAAGAGAAAAAAATATATATATACCCCAGCAGTTTTCTTCCGAAATATTTTTCGCTAATTTGAAAAACATTCTTTCGCTTGGCCTGAAAAATGCAAACATTTTGAAAAAAAAAAGAAATTGTGAAGAAAAGATTCTTCTATGAATATACAGCCTGAAAAAATACGGATATTTTTGCAGTCATCAGTTCAAAACAAAAAAAATATATATATACCGCAGCAGTTTTCTTCCGAAATATTTTTCGCTAATTTAAAAATCATTCTTTCGCTTGGCCTCAAAAATTCAAGCATTTTGTAAAAAAAAATTGTGAAGAAAAGATTCCTCTATGAATATACAGCCTGAAAAAAAAACGGATATTTTTGCAGTCATCAGTTCAAAAATAAAAAATATATATACACCCCAGCAGTTTTCTTCCGAAATATTTTTCGCCAATTTAAAAAATACACTCTTTCGCTTCGCTGAAAAAAAATTCCAGAATAAATTTCACTGCACAGAGTACCGGAAAACTAAAAAAAACTGTTATAGACACTGTTGCAGTTGCTCGAATATGGCGGCACATGCAAGGCTTTTATTTCATTTTAATGAATGCGTCCTGAATAAATCTCAAGGCGAACGATTTCCCAAACAAAACAAAAACAAAAAATAGAACCAGATCGGGTCAAGAAGAAAATTCGGATATAATTCTCCCTTCATCCCTCGCCTCGCCTCAGGTCATAGATACACAGGGAGCTCGACTCGATTTATCTCCTGACCTCAGCTGACTGTCACAAGATGACTTTTTTCGAATCCAACCAACAATAATAAACAAAAAGATCGGGGGAAAACCTCCATCGGAAGAAAATGCCGTACAAAAAAAGAAGAAAAAAAATGAAACACGCTTATATTGTGAAGCCCGCCAAGGTGAGGAAACCGGGCGGACTTTTGCCTCACTCTGCTCCACTTGGCGCACTCACCTTGACTCTTAATTAAAGAGAAAGAGAAACCTGCCCTCAGGGCACAAGGGACCCCAGGCGAGAAAAAAAATGTGTTTTTCCAACACGGCGAAAGAAAAAAACTAAATTAACGACATAAAAAACAATTACAACGCACGCACTTTTATCCGCCGCCCTGTGGAAGTCCTAGGACATTTTTTTTTTCTTTTGTGATGCCTGACACAAAAAAAATTTAGCTGAGTTATTTTTCCTTTCATGTTATACAGATGTCGCTCTAATCTTGTCACGATATGCCATAAATGGTAAAATAGACTACAAACTCAAAAAGCAAACCTCATGACAGATAATATGCCGCGCGATTCAAGCGACATCTACCCAGGGAAAACTGAATATCCAAAGAAAAAGACAGTTGAAAAAAGCTGGAGTATGTAAAAATCTGTGGAAAAAGGGAATCCTCTTTTGCAAACATGCCAAAAATTAGTTTCTTATAATTTTTGTCTTGATTAGATTTCAATATTCCAATCAGTTAAAGCCTACACCTGAAGAATGTTGGATGGATATAAAGCGACATCTTTATTGAAATAAATAATATTACTCAACTAGTGAAACTCTTTTTGATCAAGAAGGAAAAATACAGGTTATTTGTGTTTGTTGGGGAAATTTTCAAGTAAAATACAAAACATTTCCCTTTGATTCCTATTCCATTTTAAGCCTGGTCAGAAACACATTTGGAATTGAATGACTTGATTTAGCGCAACAGGTGTATTATCATTAAAAATTGCATTCCTCAAATGATAGTAAGTCAGAATTACATTTTGAATGAACAGATAAGTATTTTCAGTTTAATCATTTTATTATTCAACAGAATATACAGCACAATAAAGTTGCGGGAAAATTCAGTCGCAAACAAATTTTTTAATTAGAATAATTTCGAATAATAATAATAATGATAAGAATAATGAAAAGGATGATATTCATCCATCATTCATCAGGTTCGTCTCACACTCGTTCATCTTTCATTTTCCAAAAGAAGAAAACCAGAACAGTTCCCGAAAAATCAACCACAACTCTTCCCTTTAAAATCCGAAATTTACTTTTAAAAATAAAATAAAAAACAAAAAGATCATCAGCAGACGGAACCGGACAGTGAAAAAATTAAAATAACTTGAGTGAAAGCCTTCTCAATTTCCGAAAGCAGATATTTCGGCCTAGTTCCCAGCCCACAACGAAAAAAAATAAGGTCTCGAAAATTAGGGAAAAGAAAACGTTGTTTATGTGTGGCGACTGCTGCTGGTTAATCAATCGAACACCTGTTACTTCAGATGACTTCTCCCTCCATTCATTTCTTCTCCTTCTTCTTCTTGTGGTTTTCCGCGTTTCTTCTTTTACCACTTTCGAGTTGTACTTCTTCCTACATTTACTGCACACGGGTTGCCATTATATTCGGAACCGAATACCCTTCAGTTACCCAGTCGACTTATGGACCAAGAGAGAGAGAGAGAGAGAGAGAGAGAAGAATTCGGTTGTGTAACCTGGACTGGGTTGACACAAGTACAGGAGGGCAACCCACGGGTTGCGAGACACCAGAAGTGCTCAGGGCTGCCAACAGCTCAATAAAACCCAACGTAAAGAATTATTCAACGACTCCCAATTTTTTTATGTGTGCATATATATTCTCTTGTTCACTTTTTAAAGATTACATTTTCTTTTCAAGTGTTACAGAAGTTGGGTGGGAATATTGAACAGGTAAAGGCACAATTTTGAATGGATGAAGTCTTTCAAAATAGTGAACTAAAATAGTTGATTAATCATGATTCTAAGTCTGAAATAGTAGAAAAAACGTTGAAAATAATGAGCTAATTTATCTGTTTTTTTTTTTTTTTCTTTAGAATCACAGAACAGAGAATAAAATTAATTTCCTATTAATATTTGCGTCATGGATTTGATGAGGATAAAGACGATCAATAAATTGTGTACAGCTAGTATAAAAATTGAAGAGCAGAAATTTTAAATACTTGACCTTCAACCAAATTTCCCCAATTCTCCTCCCCAAAAAAGTTTGCCCCACACTATATATATTTTTTTTCATCACAAAGATAAAAACGTTTTCATCCTCAAATTCCACAGCCTTGACATATACGAAAGAAAAAAAAAACTATATTTTTGTGGAACCACACAAACAAAATTGAACACTTTTGCAAATGTTCAGAATTTCCAGTCATTGAAATTTATTTCTCTTGCACCTAAAAGCAAAATCTGGTGGGTAGAGAGATTTCCAGCCACGCAGATTCTGACCATCTGACTACTGCAATCAGTGAAAGCGTGGGGTGTCATTTAAACACCTGCCACAACCCCACACCAGATGTCGCCCCGCGGCATGTGGGTGACAACCAGAATGTCCTCTTCACGCTCATCAGCTGATTTTTAATTTAGGGGGAAAAAACCACGATTTCACACCCCATTTTAGAGGTTCAGATTTTCTTGGAAATACGGGAATATCCCGTCAAAGTTTAGTTAAATTACTAAATTTAAAAATCCCAGAAAATATGTTTTTTTTAAACTTCAAAATATTTCCCTGAATAGACAGAAAGACAAAGTTGAAAAAAGCAGCTTATACAAACGCGCCAAACCTCAAAGAAACACCAGTTGTCCAATAAAGAGCAAAATACTCAAAGACACAGAGCGCAGTCACAAGTATGAACAGCATCACTCCACATCCAGTCAAAATCTTCAGTTGAATTCAGAAATCCCATATATACTTCTAAGAAAAGACTTGAAAAATCCCATGAAAACACATTTAGTCCAATTTGAAAAAAAATAGGATGATACAAACTTGCAAAAACTACAAGGAAACAACAGTTGTCCTAGAGCAGAACTCTGGAAAAAGGCACAGAGCGCAGTCACAAGCATGAACAGCATTTCTCCAAATTCAATCAAAATCTTCAGTTGAATTCAGAAATTCCTTACAATTCTGAAGAAAATACCCCAAAAATCCCCTGGAAAGACATTCAGTCCAACTTAAAAAAATAATTATAATAATTATGATGATACAAACTTGCAAAAACTACAAAGAAACAACAGTTGTCCTAGAGCAAAACTCTGGAAAAAGGCACAGAGCGCAGTCACAAGCATGAACTGCATTTCTCCAAATTCAATCAAAATCTTTAGTTGAATTCAGAAATTCCTTACAATTCTGAAGAAAATACCCCAAAAATCCCCTGAAAAGACATTTAGTCCAATTTGAAAAAAAAATAATTAAGATGATACAAACTCTCAAAAACTACAAAGAAATAACAGTTGTCCAAGAGCAAAACTCTGGAAAAATTCACAGAGCGCAGTCACAAACATGAACTGCATTTCTCAACATCCAATCAAAATCTTCAGTTGAATTCAGAAATTCCTTAAAATTCTGAAAATAAAAAAGCCTCCAAAAAATCCCCTAAAAAGCATTTAGTCAAATAAGAAAAAAAAGAGAATCAGGATAATACAAACTCCCAAAAACTAAAAAGAAACAACAGTTGTCCAAGAGCAAAACTCTAAAAAAACACAGAGCGCAGTCGCAGACAGGAACTGTTCATTTCTCCCCATTCAAGGTGATGCTTGAGGGGGAAATTTAGCCCCCACTCTCCTTTTTCCCCCCGCGCAAAGTTGTAATAATAACACAAATTAAAATAAAATAAAAAAGGCGAGGTCTTTTCCGGAGTTCTTTTCGTTCCTGTCATGCAGTCCATTCATTGCCTCACTGCGCACGACTCTCGCAAGTCGCAGGAAGGTCACTCCAAATTTCTGAGGACGCCTGGGGCTACTCAAAAAGTTATTCGCAGGAACCTTCACTTATCTTTTTGTGAGGTAGGAATCGTTGCGGAATAATTAACCAAATGAAAAAACAACTAATATCTGGTCAGAACAAAGCTGTTGGGCAAGCACTCCACAAATTCATATTGGAATGAAATATAAATTCCTGGAAATCATTTCCCCCTCCTGCAAATTTCAGTGCCAAGAACTAAGAATTCTTGACCTACTAAAGGTTTTTTCTGTAGAAACCAATGAAGCTAAAATATATCTCTGAGTGTATATAAACAGCTCATCTAGATCAGATCATCATCATCAGTAGTTGATTTGAGTTATTTGTTAAACCAACTTATCTTAGCTGCAAGAAGAGTTTGCTGATTCATTTATCTATTTATCTTTGTGAAATACATTTATCCTGTTAACTTAGGAATTCCTGGTCCTGTCCCAGACTGATTGTTGTGTTTTGTTGCAGCACTCAACATCAACTTATATTGCGGTGACATCTGTCCCCAATATAAATTGGTAGCAGAGCGTGGTTTCAATCCATGGGCTTCTGGGCCCAGTCCTGTCCCAGACTGATTGTTGTGTTTTATTGCAACACTCAACATCAACTTATATTGCGGTGACATCTGTCCTCAATATAAATTGGTAGCAGAGCATGGTTTTGATCCATGAGCCTCTGGGCCCCATCCTGTCCCAGACTGATTGTTGTTTCATTACAACACTTGACATCAACGTATATTGCAGGGACATCCATCCCCAATGTAAATTGGTAACAGAGCATGGTTTTGATCCATGGACCTCTGGGCCTGGTCCTGTCCTGGACGGATTGTTGTGTTTTATTGCAACACTAAACATCAACTTATACTGTGGTGACATCTGTTCCCAAGAGAAGCCATTTGGGACAAGTAAAAAATAAGCGTGTTACATGCATTCTAATTCATTGAGAAGCTTTTTTTTTAACTTCCACATGCAATCAGAATTTTGTACAGTGCAAATAAACTCAAACTAAGAATTCCTTTCCAGATACTTTGCTATACATTCATCAAAATGGGTAGTAAAGTATTTTTAAAACTTTGTTTCGCTCCCTTCTGGACCAATCTCAGTTTCTGAGCACCAGAAGCAATAAATTTCAAAAAGGAGCTCCAGTTTTTTTTTCTTCTTGGACGACCTGGGTTTTAATAGCCTACATATACATTTCTGGTTATACAAGAGCACGGGGCACACGCCCATCACGCTGATCGATTCCCAGACGTTTCATAATAATAATAATAATAGTAACAAGGCTCGGGATACGACCTGGGTTTTAATAGCCTACATATACATTTCTGGTTATACAAGAGCACGGGGCACACGCCCATCACGCTGATCGATTCCCAGACGTTTCATAATAATAATAATAATAGTAACAAGGCTCGGGACTGATTTCCATTCCAAAAGGCAGCAGCCACCACTACGTTAGTGGCCTAAGTAGTGCGTTACATGTTCCAAAAAAGGCGGAAACCGTTGGGTCGTCTGGTTCTGTGAAGTAGATATAGGAAAAAAAAGGTCTTGTGGGAACTTAAAAAAAAGAACACTTACTATTTTTTTGAGGTGAGAAAAAATTGGAATTGGTGAGAAGGGAAGCACTTCAAATCTATTAACGAATCTGAAGAGCGAATTTGAGATATTTTTTTCGGAAAAGAATGTTGAGATCACGTAAAAAAAAAAAAAAAAGCTCTCGAGGAATCGTGAAAATAAATTTCAAATAATATCTTCCATCTCTTTATTTTTTTCAAAAATTATATCAGGTGATTTTTATTCTACTTTTACAGTAAAAGTTCTAAATCACCGCTTGTCTCGATTTACTTCTCTCATTCTGTTTTTTTTTTCTTTTCAAAATCCTAAATCAAGTTGACATCTGCAGCGATTTAAATATAGCTTTTTTGAGCAGATTGAGAATAGATTAAGGAAATTCTGAATATTAAAATTGATTCCATCCAATTTTCAAAATATTCCTCGCAGATGCATATTTGAAACGTTAGAAAAGGGATCATTTAAATTTCCACAGAATTGTAGTTCTAAATCTCAGCTTACTTCAAACTAAGGGCATAACTTCTTTTTTTTTTAATAAACAAGAGCCTCTTCTTACCTATTATACTTTATCTGAAAAACATTTATAAGCATTTGTATTTCAATTAAATTCCAATTCAATTGCACGTCTCACGCTAATGAAAAATTGTTCCTGACTTTCATTTCCCATGCAAAAATAAAATACTATTAGACTCTTTCTACACAACAAGCTTGTCCTTGTTTTTCTGTGTTTACAGGGGTTCTCTACAATGGAATTATTTGTAAAAACGATTTTTTTTCTGGTCCCTTGGATGTTGTTGTAGATGATAAGAAGAGCATCAAGTGCTTGTAACAAATTACTCAACAACAAAGATGCATGTAATAAAATGCTTAATCAGATAAGCATGAAATGAAATTACACAATCAGCCAGGCTTTACATGGGGCTGAAAAGCACTAACATTGATATATTTCCCTTTTAAAGGAAGATCATGGCTGAAAAGGCCATGTTGTTTGGACAACACAAAAATTGGAAACAATACCAAAATAACGTTAATGTGGAGATTCACATGGTTGGACTATTGCAAGGTCTGCTTGGTTTGGATGCTACCACTTGATTGATTTAAGTTGCTTGTCAGTGATGACCAAAAAAAAATATTCCAATGGAGAAGGATGAAATAACTGTCCTTGCTAAATTTCAGCAATTTTCTAAAAAAAAATATAGTCCTGGAAGGGTGACACATTACTTGAGGAAGATCATGGGAACTTGAGGTCAACTCTGGTCCCACCAAGATTCCATGAGAAGATTAGCAGTTTTGCTGATTTCCCGTAAATCCTTTTTTTCTAAACACCCCTTAATTTAATTTTTTGACAAGAGTCCACCCGCATTTTAAAATGACCCTCAAAAAATGCCACAGCTTGGATAATGAAAATTCCAACAAATTCCTAAAAGAAGAAGAAGAAAAAAAGGCATTTTCGATCCTTAGATATAATTTCCCAACAAGATAATCAGCATTCCGAGCGAGTTGCCCCGGAAAATGGACCAAGTGGGAATAGAAAAATGGATGCGTTAACTGAACCAAGGTCGGCTTCCATTCTACGTCGTCGCCGCCGCCGCCACCGCCGCCACTGCCGCCGCCAGTGACCCGAGTCGGTCGGGAAATTGTTTCCAGTCCGGGCTCCCGAGGCGCCCCACGAAAAAAAACAAAAAAACCCAGTGGGGAGTGGTTCTGACCTTTGCCTGTCCCCTCGAGCACATTTTCTTTCTCGGGTTCACAAAGGAACAAAACAAATGGAACCAGGAAAAATAAATAAATAAATGATTGAATAAAAAAGAGGAAACTTGAGATCGAATGACGGAGAAAGAGGAGAAGAATTACTGCTGTATGTACACAGAAGCTAAATAATATTTTTTTTTTGCAATAACTTTTGCGAGAGGAAAAACTTTTCTCCGCTTTGAATAAATCAAGATGTTATTTTGCAAAGAAATGCACCATATTTTCAATTATAATGAGATTTTAAGCAATAGCGTTTTCGTTCAAGAAACTTCCGCGGCCCGGAATAATTTCTTCACGTAAAAACAAACAAAAAATCTACAATCAGACGATTATACGAAAATAAATACAGTAAACAACAATCTTCAATTAAATCCAAATTCCAACCAAGAACATTTCATTCATCAACTTTCACGACCGGGCATAATTTTATAAATTTTACATCGAGAAACTCGAGGAGAAATCCATTATTATCTTCTAGACTAGATTCTTTTGCTTTTTTTTTCTTCCTTTTTTTTAACAGAGTTGAGTTGAATTTCGAACCATCAGAAAAAAACGACTTCAGTGAGGATCATGAAATAAAAGTCAAACGCAACCTACATCATTTATTTTTTTTACAAAATTACTTCCAAATGTGCAGAATTTTTGTTGGGAGAGGAACGATTTTACTTGGGTCGGATTCAATTGAAAAAAAAACGCACAGGAATTTCTCTACAACGAAATTCTCGATTAAAAGAATTTTCGTCACGCCTTTAAACAAAGCAACTGTCAAATTTACAAGAATATTTTTGCCTATATTGAATATAATTTTTGAACCCATCTTTTTGCGGGAGAATGCACTTGCGTAATAAGTAGAAAAAAAAAACAGGGAAACTAGAAAATGCGAAACCTCATTGAAAATAAGAATGCCGAGGACGACGGAAAAAGGATATGAGCTGCGTCACGGGCCATTTGCCAAATTGACTGTCCCAAAAATAAGAAATAAAAAAAAACCTAGTAATTTATCGTTTTCTCGCTGAAAAAACGTCAGTTGCCTTTTTCCTGTTCCGCATCCGGATTCCGTTCGACCGCAAAATCAAGCACCAACGCGGTAAATACCCGAATCGCACATTTCCGCAAATGCTAATATTTTTTATTTTTTTATTTTTCATTTCCTTTTCATGCCTTCCCCCAGCTAATGAATGAAGAAAGTGACATTCTTCAATACCGGGGATTCCTGCTCTTCTTGGAGACAAACTTCCGGAATTGTACAAGACTTTGCAAAAACATTTTCTCGTGATGCGAGGGGATTTTTGCAAACACGTAAACATTTCTTGAAGATTTTCTTAAAAACCGTAATTGCAATGTTAATGCAGATTTAACACGTTTTCTCAAATTCCCTTCAATTTTCCAGACTTTAAAAATTGAAGAAAAATTGTAACAAGTGAATAAAACATAAAATTAATTTCGAAAATTCCACAATTTTCCGAATGACGATAACTTTTAGCATACAATAAGTGATGATACTCAAATTGCGTATGCAATTTTCTTGAGCAAAATAAGAATATAGCAGTTAAAAAAACTATGTTTCACAGCAATTCAAAAATTTCAAGTCATGCATGAATTAAATGTTTTTATGAAGATTCCTCCTTAAAGTAAAAATCGGATATTTTCAGAAGAAAAAAACACGCACACAAATAAA
>CAJPEX010005373.1:0-16663 GCA_905338405.1 Notodromas monacha | reverse complement strand
CCGGTTTAATTACGCTTAAGTTCATTTTATCGCCTCGGGGGAAGAACCGAATGTTGTACAGTACTTCTTCATGATTTTTCCGAGATTTAAAAAGCATCTCTTCTCATTCGCACCTGGTTGCCAATAGGTTTTTCTTCCTTGTGGTTTTTTTTCTTTACTGTTTGTGGTGGTTTTTTTTTCTCGAATTAAAATATTTGAAAATGTAGAGGTCGGTGTATACTTGTATACACATAAAACCTTAATTGGACAAAAAACTGACGCGCCTTTGCACAGTTTGAAATTGTGACCCGCCCATCTCACCAGATACGGTCAAAGGTCTTCACAATAATCTCTGCGAATTCTACAGAAAAACGTGTAATGCTCACTTAAGTTAACAAAAAAAATAGAGGCCAGAAATTTGAGGCGTGTAATGTCTCCAAATGTAGTGAAGTACAAGCATGGTGCTGATTTTGAATACATTTGTTGTGAAAGTTGATCACTGTATATATTGTACTGTACTTGAAGTGAAGTGAAGTGGGGAACCAAGAAAAGTACAGCACTCAAGTATCTCTGAGACTGTGTCCATTTGTTGGAACATTTGCATCTTGGATCAAATTTTCCCCATGGACTTCAATCAGAGCATTTTCAATCACTTCTCCTGTTTGACAAACAATTACAGTTTGAACATTCATCCAAAAACTCAAAAAATATGTTTATCAATTTTAAGGGGCAGAAAATAACTGTTCAGAAGAAACCCACGCAGATGGATTCCAAATGGTAAAAAAACAATGCCACATTGTAAATTCTTGATGGAAAACTCCTCAATAAAGAGAGAAACACAGAAACTTAGCTTTTTTCAAAATTAAAATTCATTGTAAGAATTATTTTGACTTTGTGTCTCTTTAATTGATTGGATGCAGTTAAAATAATACTTTTTAATTGCTCTGAACATTTTGGCAGTGCATGTCCATATGTTGAGATATTGTCCAGATTTCAAGGTAAATTTTATTTTAAGTTTAAAAGTGTCCACATGCTTGAATTTTTTTTTAATGCCAGGGCCTTACTGTAATATTCCACAAATGAAAGATGTACTGCTGTATGTTGTACTTACAGATTAACTAAAATGCTTTTTAAAAGAAAAACCTGTCGATTCCCCCTCCTCAATTTCCATGTCATTTCATGATATCTATATATTCTCATTAGGGGGTTTTAAAAAAGAAAAAGGGAGATAGTGCGAATACTCTGTTCTGTTGACTTATCCCGAATGAACCGCGACACGATGATGGCTTTATCCCCGAGCCCCGAGCCCGAATAGGGTTATTTGAGTGCCCGTGTTCGAGGTCAGGTCAGGCTGGGCCCGGAAATGAACCCATAAAACGTCTGCTGTAACCTGGCATCGAGTCTGACCGCCTCTGACGATGATGGCTTATTTCGCACACGGAAACGACGACGACGGTGTGTCGCAAACACAAAAAGGGCGAGCAGAATTTTTTTTTTATCAAAACAAGAGAGAGAGACAGAAAAAAATAGAACGCATCGGAGATAAACCTGGAGAAGAATTGAGAGAGAGAGAGCAAGAGCGACGAAAATGTTGGTCAGACGCAAACATACCATATACCGTAGACCCGTATATACATACGCATACAATCGTGTGTGTGTGTGTGTGTGTATCTGTCTCGTTTTTTGGCGCGTTTCTTTTGCGTCGTTTTTTGCTTCGTGTTTCATTTTGTGTGTGTGTGTGTGTGGTTGTCGTCCCTTCTTTCCTTTGTTCGTCACTGCGTGTGTCGAGCTGCTGATGCTGCTGCTGCTGCTGGTGGTCCGAAGAGANAAAAACCTGTCGATTCCCCCTCCTCAATTTCCATGTCATTTCATGATATCTATATATTCTCATTAGGGGGTTTTAAAAAAGAAAAAGGGAGATAGTGCGAATACTCTGTTCTGTTGACTTATCCCGAATGAACCGCGACACGATGATGGCTTTATCCCCGAGCCCCGAGCCCGAATAGGGTTATTTGAGTGCCCGTGTTCGAGGTCAGGTCAGGCTGGGCCCGGAAATGAACCCATAAAACGTCTGCTGTAACCTGGCATCGAGTCTGACCGCCTCTGACGATGATGGCTTATTTCGCACACGGAAACGACGACGACGGTGTGTCGCAAACACAAAAAGGGCGAGCAGAATTTTTTTTTTATCAAAACAAGAGAGAGAGACAGAAAAAAATAGAACGCATCGGAGATAAACCTGGAGAAGAATTGAGAGAGAGAGAGCAAGAGCGACGAAAATGTTGGTCAGACGCAAACATACCATATACCGTAGACCCGTATATACATACGCATACAATCGTGTGTGTGTGTGTGTGTGTATCTGTCTCGTTTTTTGGCGCGTTTCTTTTGCGTCGTTTTTTGCTTCGTGTTTCATTTTGTGTGTGTGTGTGTGTGGTTGTCGTCCCTTCTTTCCTTTGTTCGTCACTGCGTGTGTCGAGCTGCTGATGCTGCTGCTGGACGACCACCAGGCTTCTCTCACGCAGCTGTCGTCTCAGCAGCAGCTGTGCTTCCCTACAGCTGCCTCACTAGCAGCAGCCACAGCCAAACAACGAGCGCGCTACGACCACTGCTGCTCTTCTGCTCAGCTCTGTGTATATACACTGAGTGACGAACTCCAGTTAAATTTCATGGAGTACTTGAGAACTGAAATGGTTTCTGCAACAAGTGGTTAATTGACTATTGCTTCTCCCTATATTGTTCCTTTTTTCAAAATTTTTTTTCAAGCGTCTGCATATTTTTGGGGAATTAAACGCACTATATAACCTTTTTCTTCGAATGTCCAAACATAAAGTTTTCAGCATCAGTGCAGGGATTTCATTATACTTTAATGAATTTTACAGTTTTGGTGCAACGAATCCAATCTATGTGAGATTTCCACTGCTTCCATTGCAATTGTTGGCGCTTGAGAATTTAGCTCAATTTTTTTTAGCAGAAAGATAAATAAAAATCAGAAGAAATTGACAGACCAACGCAAAAAGAAATACGTACAGTGAGACCACAAGATGTAGACATAATTGGTGCATCAAGAGTGTCCCAAAGTCAAAATATCCTTAAGTCAAGTCTCATTTTCCCTTAGCCTTACATTATATAATTTTTAATTGGTGGTTTATGGACAAAATTCTCACCAGAATTCCATGAAAATGAAAATTGTCTCCCAATTTAAACTGATTCCAATCAATATATTTCAACAAAATTTGGGTTTTGGGGAATTTAATCCTGATACCTCCGTACAGTACATAAAAATGTTGGTATTCTCTGTTGAAAAAATATTCAAGTGAAAAAGAGAAAAGGAAGTCCCACTCTGCTGGAGGTAATTTTTTAAAATTATCTAAATGGATGGTAAGTTGGTGAGAGAAATGCCCAAGAACTTTTCTTACATCAAGTTTAGGGTTGGAAATATTGGTTTTGTTGTAATTTGGCCTGAAATGTATTTGCAATTTTATCACAAAATTTCCCTTAAGAACTTTTCTTACATCAATTTTAGGGTTGGAAATATTGGTTTTGTTGTAATTTGGCCTGAAATGTATTTGCAATTTTATCACAAAATTTCCCTATGTTGAGTCAGTGTCCTCATGTTGGGCCTCTTTTATTAATTTTTTTATGAGAAAATAAGTGTCTCTATGTTGAATTCTCCGCAAGTTTAGGTGTCCGCATGTGGGGGCCTCACTGTATTTACCTTTTCTGAATATTGTATTACTTCTGATCCTTCAATTTTTGATTTTGTTCTGAAAAGCTGTATTTTGCCTGAAAATTTTTTGAGAATTAGCAGGAAAATGATCCTATACTGTATTTAACAAGCATCAAATGTGTGAAAAACTTTTTCAATTTCTCAGTTAAATCCTGATTTTCTACTAAAGTATAAAATAAAATTTCAAAACATGGCTGAAATGTAATCGTGTTTATAAAATAGCCTTCGATTATGTCCTTTGAGTATTCACGACAAGGGTAATTTAAATCTCCGTATCAGAAATTTTTGTTTTAATGACGTTTCTCCTCAGGTCCCAATAGTTTTTTTCGTAATGAAATTTTTCACGTTTAAACAATTAAAGGAAGTTTGAGTATTCACGACAAGGGTAATTTAAATCTCCGTATCAGAAATTTTTGTTTTAATGACGTTTCTCCTCAGGTCCCAATAGTTTTTTTCGTAATGAAATTTTTCACGTTTAAACAATTAAAGGAAGATACATTCTCAAAATACCAGGCTCTCGGTGCGAAATGATTTTAAGGTGATAATATCATATGTAATTGAATATCATATATCCTCTGATGGTGTTCGGGTCAAAAATCTGAAGGACGCTTCATAGGCATGTGTAGCCCTAAGGCCAACAATTGTAGTTATATTTTGACACATTCAACAGTTTTTTAGCGTGATTTATTTGACATAGTATCACGTGTACGGAATTTGAGAAGATTTCTCGTTTATTTTGCTGGGCGTAGACCGTATCTGGGATGACACTTGATTTTTATTCTCTGGACTATAAAACCTGATATTTTCCCCCGCCTTTCTATGGCACCTTTCGTATATGCAAGCATTTACAATCACGTGGACAAAGAATGCTGCTATCTTGATAAAATTTAAGTCTTCTCATGTCCTTTTGCTTAAGCTTGTGAAAAATATTTCGCTAGTCCTAAAAGGAAACTTAAAGTTCGTTCAAGAGGAGTTAATTTACGAAGCGCATTAAAAGAGGTAAACCGCATTTTCTGACGAGTATGTGTCGTTCAACTTCCGGATTCTTGTGTGCTTAAAAAATGCATCTCAGTATAATGTTGAAATATTTGAAGAGAGAATATTGAAGAAAATAAGTAAATTGAACGAGCGCGTGTAAACCGTGAAATGCAGAGGGATGAACATTTTTAGAATATTTTTTTCATCCAAGAATTTGAGAAGACACAATTTGGTAGAAGGTATTTATTCCGCATTCAAGTACAGTCAAACCTCTCTAAGTGGAATTTCAAGGGACCTGCAAAACAATTTGACTTAGGGAGGTTTCAACTCAGGGAGGTTTTGAATTTTATAAGTTGGAACTACGATACAAATCCCTTTTTGTTCTGGAAAACTTGGAAAAATGTAAATGGTGATATTCTGAGGGCTTAAATGGCTTCTAAAATGAGTTGAAAGGCTGCTGAACTTGGAGGCAGGGGTTCATTTGCCCAGTTATGTCTTTCACTTCCTTTAAAACACATAACTTTCTGTTTTTGTTGCTTGTTTTCTTTCTTATTTCAAGAAAATAATGGCCAAAAGGCCACAGAAAATTTGACTTGTGAAGGTTTGAGGGGAGACGCTTTTGACTTAGGGAGGTTTTTGATCTACAGTGGTACCTCATAGTATGAACGCCTCGTAAAACGAACGTTCCGCAGAACGAACGTATTTTTTGGCAAAAATCCAGTTTTTTTACCCTCGTACTACGAACAAAATTCGTAGTACGAACGTTTTTTTTTTCCACAAAAATCTGAAAAATTTGGAAATTCGAAATTTTTAAAAATATTTATTTAAAGGCTATTAAATAATGAAAAAATCATAAAAAATCATACAACATAATAACATTCAATTGAGAAGACATTCATGTTATTTAACATTGAACAAAATTTTTAAAATTAGCAATCACAAAAATTTATTTGAAAAATTTCAAATGAATACTGTACCACTTTTTGAGGACAATTTCCTGTTTCNTCACGACAAGGGTAATTTAAATCTCCGTATCAGAAATTTTTGTTTTAATGACGTTTCTCCTCAGGTCCCAATAGTTTTTTTCGTAATGAAATTTTTCACGTTTAAACAATTAAAGGAAGATACATTCTCAAAATACCAGGCTCTCGGTGCGAAATGATTTTAAGGTGATAATATCATATGTAATTGAATATCATATATCCTCTGATGGTGTTCGGGTCAAAAATCTGAAGGACGCTTCATAGGCATGTGTAGCCCTAAGGCCAACAATTGTAGTTATATTTTGACACATTCAACAGTTTTTTAGCGTGATTTATTTGACATAGTATCACGTGTACGGAATTTGAGAAGATTTCTCGTTTATTTTGCTGGGCGTAGACCGTATCTGGGATGACACTTGATTTTTATTCTCTGGACTATAAAACCTGATATTTTCCCCCGCCTTTCTATGGCACCTTTCGTATATGCAAGCATTTACAATCACGTGGACAAAGAATGCTGCTATCAACTATTTTAAATTCAGAAGAGTACAGGAAAACGAATTCGAACACTTTTTATAAAGCGATCAGGATTTTCCTTTGAATTTCAAGCAAGTTCTCCTCAATTAAATGCTTCGCGTAATTTTCTCCATTTACGCATTTTCTGACGCGTATATGTGTGTTGTTCAACTTCGGGATTCTTGTGTGCTTCAAAAATGCATATCATTAGAATGTTGAAATATTTGAAGACCGAAAGTGAAGAAAATAAGTAAATTAAACCAGCCCGTGTAAACCGTGAAATGCAGAGGGATGAACATTAAAAAAAAACTTTTTTTTCATTCAAGAATTTGAGTAGACACAATTTGGTAGAAGGTATTTATTCCGCGTTAAGTAGAGTCAAACATCTCTAAGTCGAAATTCAAGGGACCTGCAAAAAATTAGACTTAGGGAGGTTTCAACTTGAGGAGGTTTTGAATTTTTATAAGATGGAACTACAATACAAAGCCCTTTTTTCTGGGAAACTTGAAAAATGTAAATGGTGATATTCTGGGGGCTTAAATGGCTTCTGAAATGAGTTGAAAGGCCGCTGAACTTGGAGGCAGGGGTTCATTTGTCCAATTATGTCATTCACTTTTTTTAAAACACATAACTCTCTGTTTTTGTTGCTTGTTTTCTTTCTTATTTCAAGAAAATAATGGCCAAAAGGCCACAGAAAATTTGACTTATGAAGGTTTGAGGGGAGAAGCTTTTGACTTAGGGAGGTTTTTGATCTACTGGTTCTATAAGGGGATTCAAATGGGGTCCTGAAAAAAAAAATCAACTTATATTGTATTTGGCTTAGGGAGGTTTGAGTTATCAAGGTTCACATTGTATTTTGAAAGTACAGTACAGTACAGTACTTTACTTTAATAAATGTCATTTGTGTCAAAGACCCAGGGTAAGGAAGCAAATTTTCAGTACAGTTACAGTTAACTATGATTGATAAGATATAAAATTATACCTTCCAAATGAAATACTGTATTGGGTGTGAACGAGCGCTAGTTTTCTCATCACATTCATGTGAGGTCCCATGGTGTAATGGTTAGCACTTTGGACTCTGAATCCAGCGATCCGAGTTCAAATCTCGGTGGGACCTTAACCTTTTATTTGCTACTGCAGTAAAAGAAAATTGTATTTTCTGTAGAAGATCTATGAACTTTTTCTTGCATTATCATTTTACGGATAACGCATCCATTGCGAAGTAAGGTCAGTTAACATTGAACGATTTCCCCCGAAATATTATGCGTCGGACTCTAATTTTACCATCAAAGGTGAAATCTCTTTCGAGTATTTACAATTTTTTTTACAATTTTGCAGCATGAAGAATATTTGATCAACATTTTTTCGGAAACGCTGATTTAAATATGAAGCTGGTATTTTAAATTTATTTATTTTGCCAACTGTGAAATATTCTGGGGACCATTCTTCTGGTTGGTTTCTTTTAATTTTTTTTCAAAATCAGCGACATCAATACTGTATAGTACTGTGTAGAATATATATAGTGTAGTAGACTTAATTTTTGGTTATATAGGACGTAAGAATATTTCCTTTATGGGTACCTTCTTAGTTCTTACCTATATTACCGAAAAAATACAACCGTGGGTATTATACGTAGAATAACAGCCCTTGTGAATCATGTGGTCCCATGGTGTAATGGTTAGCACTTTGGACTTTGAATCCAGCGATCCGAGTTCAAATCTCGGTGGGACCTCAACTTTTTTCTGTACCCTGCTTGGGCTGTTGTGGAGGGATTGCCCCGTGCTTCCTGATCGCTATCGGAAATTGTGCACTTATTTGCGATAGCGCACAGAAGTATCGCCATTTTCTTTTTTTCCATTTATCAAAATTACGAGTTTTTTGACGATAATATAAGGGGTCAACAATTTGAAAGCTGGGCACGTTTCTCCACTTACATACCCCTGATGGAACGAGTTGATGACGCTCAGCTATTCAAAATTATAATTTGGGTTTGACGGGCCTCATCTTAATTGATGATGCTCCTATAATGTCTTGTTCATCGGGATTTTCACGAACAAAGCGTATATGATGATGCATTTAAGCGTAAAGCTGAATATGACTATGTATCCACAATATTTTAGGGAAAAAAGGCACTATACAGTATATATCCTGTGCTTGATGAGGGAACACTCCTCGACTCATTTTCCAAGTAATTCAAGCATATCGCATGGAGGAATGAATTCATAATTTTTTATAAAAAATATTGAACGAGTCCATTTAATTCTTGTACTTATTTACGCTTCCATGTACAGTATTTAATTCCTATTTTGCGGAACTTGCGAACAATTTCCGTCGAAACTCCAGAATTATTCCGCCTCAAAATAATTTTTTGCAATTAGGGTAATTACAATTCATTCCCTTTCTTGCATTTGGTGCTCAGGAGCTGGGTTAATTTCTAGGAAATGGAAATTTTCGATTTACGCGCAAACAATAAAAAAGAAAAATATTTCGTAGATCGTTTAAAAAAGCTTCAAATGAATACATTATTTTTATTACTTGTGTACTTGCTGTTATCACCTGTGGCGCTATTCGATATCAACATTGAATTTTCTCCATCAAGAGTTCTTTTTTTTAATGCATAAAAAATTATTTGCATAGTCTTCCATCCATTATAATGATTCGTACAGACTATATATATGTGTGTTACAATTTCCTTTATTGTCGCATAAATTGGTAAATGCAGCTCATTCGTCACTGAACTGACTTCATAAATCAAGGAACAATAACCTGCATGCTGTATGTGGAAGAATTTCGAAGGGAAAACTCAACTGAATTTTAAACAGTACCGTACAGTACAGTATCTAACTTAATCGAGTTAAACTATAACTTGCTACAAATTAAAAAATAAGTTGGCCCGAATTACTTATATACACTGCCCTACAAAACCTGTTTTAGTATATAACTCTGTCAAATAAACGGAATATTTACGAATCTGCATTTGAATTAAGAAACTTTATGCCTTTTTTCTCAATTGCATGTGAACTCTTTATTTTTCTGCATGCATTTTGATGCACTTGCTCTTCTGAGGTTGACTTGGTCTCTTTTTTTTAGGAAATCATCGATTTATCAAGGCAGGTGTCGAAAAAGTCATGGATATTTTGAATGCACTGAATTCAGTTGTCATTTTATTGAATTTATAAAAAAAATTGTATTTGGTCTTCGCCATTTTCTTTTTCGTTTTCCGCTAGCTCACTAGTATTTTAAATATCCTCATCAGATTCAGCGCTCAAACAGGATTCAACATCATCATCTGCTGCTTTGTTTTTCTCTCTCAATTTCGAGCTGTTAATGACCTTCCAGTTAATGAGGCAGCCCGACGTCTAATGACGATGATGACACACGAGTTGGGCCACGTGCAGTTTCGCTTCGCTGCACTTGTTTACCCCAGACCCGAAACCCTCCATGTTCTAATTGAAGCTTTTTTTTTCAAGAATGAAGAAGAAAAAAGGAACCCCGTGAGCTGAACAATTAATCTGTCCTTTCCATTTCCCACTGTTTGACATCGTTTGGAGGCTGGACTTTTTCACTCAATTTCTCCAAAGAGAAGAGTCAATTGAAAGAAAGACGTACTTTTTACTGTATATAATACAGTTGGACCACCTTCAGGGGAACTCAGAGGAACCCCTTTAAAATTCGGTTTTTTTTTTGCGTTAGACAGGAAAACATTTTTGAAGTAAAAAGGGGTAAAAATTGCAGGTGATTCTTTGTGCCACAATCTGATGGATAAATGAGTTTGGCAGGATGCTAAACTTGGAAGCAGGAGGGTATTTTCCCAATTTGTCCCTCAATTCTTAAAAAAATTTATCAATTAATTTTTGTTGTTGCTTGGATATCCTACATGATGGGTCTTCAGAATAAAAAAGCTAAGGCTTTCCAAAAATTTGAGTTATAGAGGCTTGAGGGGGAAAAAAAGAATTTGAGTCAGGGAGGTTGATGATATTGGTGGACTCTCTCTTTTCAAGGAAATATCACAGAAAAACATTCACTTTAGAGATAACTTTTGTTTTCCATAGACCGAGGTAAAATAAAATATACAAGTTCAATAAAAATATATGCTTTCAAATATATTCAATTCACAATATATTCTTACAATCACACAAACAAAAAATAGAGAGCTTTAAGAGAGTTTTGCTCAAATGTTCTGCAAGTCTCTCTGAGAAATAACCACAAATGAATCTAGATTAATTCTGGAGAAATATGTGGGAAGGAAGGTATATTTATACCTTCCTGGTATATTTATACCTTCCTGGAAACACAAAATATAGAGGCAGAATATTTGCCTAGATTGAGGAACTGCAAGTTCCTTGAACACTGATGAATATATATACATCCGGGTATATATATAAATATAAATAATATATACACTTGCGAGTTCAACAGAATAGGCTTCTTCTAAATTGGCAGTTTAGAAGAAGGCAGTGCAAGTAATTTGTCACTGTTGACAAAGAGCAAGTTGAAAAGGAGAAACACGCAATAACAACTGTCACGCATTAATGCGGGCTGACGTGAGAGAGGGGGAACCAAAACAAAAGAGGAACAGCTGCAAGGAAACAAATACCTTGTTCAGAAGGATCTCCTTCCAAATAAGGAGAAAAGAAAATAATCGCAATCTGGTTTTTGGGTTACACCTTATTGAAGTGAACCAAAAGATAACATGGAAAGAGAACCCTATGGAACCAAAATATATTTGTTATGCAGAGAAAATTGTTTTAGACAAATTTGTTGCAGAAGCTATCCAGATGAGTTGTCAGGTCCAAAAGCAGCACAACTGCTGCATCCAACCTCAACTGGCTGAGAAAACTTGTTGCATCTTGAGGCCAATAATGTGACTTGCCAAAATCCAGTTTTTGCAAGACTCACTGAGCCTCACCCAAGGCCAAGAAGTGGTCATCACTTCTTTGATTTTCTCAAAATTGGCCCGTCCTGTGAGAAGGAAGAAATCACCTGATTTCTTTCTGACCCGGTCTGAGCACGTGGGTATAAAAGCCTTCTTTCCTCTTTGAGAGGAGATGGGAGAATCTTGTGTTATGTGCATTTTAACTTAAATTACCTTATTCATTCTTCTGAGTTAACCAACCAATCTTACAATTGATTCTGCCATTCCAAAAAACCATTTCCTTAACAGGCAAATGACAATCTGGGCAATCAGAATGAACTCCTCTGAAAAGCGTTTGCATTTGAGATTCAAAACTTGCATTCTGATGGCTGCACAATTCAATTCCTTTGTCTGGGATCTAATGGACCCATGACACGCGTTATCTCTGCAAAAAATGTATTAAAAGCCTCCATAACTCCTTCTGAGAGCTTTTCCCATCAGATCCCCATATTTAAAATTCCGGATGCCTTTTGGCTATTATTATATTGACATTGGTCTGAAATGAATTTGGAAAGGCAATAAAAAAAAAACTGAGGCTTAAGGAGGTTATTAAGCATGTTCATGTTAGCATTTACAATACTGTCTCATTATTGGAGAAAAAATATTTCTTCAAAAATGATATGCAGTATTTATCAAACTGTATTTAAACCAAGTGCCACTTGCACTTCTTTTTTTAAACTGGGAAGTCAAAATTTGGTGTTGTTCGTCTAATTTTTGTAATATTATCTGTGTTTAATTTAAACTAAATCTACTCCTTCTGGTTTCATATTTATCTCGATATATTGGAATTTTTGTCCCTGGAATTTGTGGCGCACATCATACACACTCATCAGTTTTTTTCTTAGAATTTAATAAACTAAAATCCGAGTTGTCATCTTACATCAGTAGGGCATGCGGTAATTTTTCGAAATACCCATGCTTTTTTTTCATGTGCACGATATAGAGAATTTCTTTACTGCGAAGCGTTTCGTCCCAAAAAGAGAAAAGCTTGATGTAAAGGAAATTCGTTAAAGCGAAAATATATTAAAAATGCGGCTATTGGACAAGAACGAAAGAAAAATTCGTTGCAAGCCTTTATTCGCTATAACGAGATTCGTTGTACTGTAACAACATTTTATTGTCACTGGTTTCGTGTTTTCAACTTTCTGATGAAACTCCAGATGATCATTTTTTTTGTTTGAAATATTTCCCTAAAATAAACGATTAAAAACAAACTCCGGTTGCCTGATGTTGACATGACCTTTTCGGAAATTTTTGACAAACAGACGAAATTAAGGGAGTGCACAATTCAGTGCGTGAAATATATGTAAATACAAGCACGGAATAAGTGAAATCCCGGGGAATGTCGTTGTGCAATAAGAAACGACAGCAGCAGCAGCAGTCGACGACGGCCGTCAGCAGTAACAGCATCTTCCGTCGGCCGCCCTCGTCGCCGCGCGACACCAACGCGTCATCGACGTGTCGATTCGCTTTTCCGGGACACGTCAGTGCTGTCGGGTCCCCGCCGCGATTCGGGAGGAAAGTGCTGGGTGTCGACGACGACGACGACACTGACTTTGCCGCCGTGGCGTCCTCGTCGGCGTCGTCGCGACCGTTGTTGTTGTCCTCAGTGCGTCCCGCGAGGAAGACCATGAAAGTGGTGCGCCAAGGCGGCGGCGGCGGCGACTCTAGCAACCTCTGCAGAGCCAGCAGCAAGCGAGGACAGGTAAAATGCAGATGAGTTTAACAAGGTGTCGCTGCTTGTCACTGACTTTGCTGAACCTGTAGTGCACCAAGTGGCAGGCAGTATATCATGGAATACAGTTGATCGATTGATAAAAAATCTTTATTTTCCACTTTTCAGCATTCACAAAGTTCAAACAATGTTTTCTGCATCCAAACCTCCTCCCTTCCCCATCCAAATCCATTCAAATACTTTCCATCATTTCAGGATGGAAAATGGAGAAATAAGGGTGCGGGTGAAATTTGCCGCAGTTGAACTTGCCGCACCTTAAGTTGCCGCACCCTAACTTGCTGCTGCTGCAAGTGACTGCAGCCTGAAGTGACTGCAGTTACAAGTTGCCACTGCAACAACTAGCTGCAATCATTTCTTGCCACAGTCACAACTGGCAGCAGTTATAAGTTGCTTCTGTTTCAACTTGCTGTACTTGATAAGACAGGTCTTCAACTTTTAAAAAAATTTATCCACAGCAAAACATGGATAAAAGAAACAAATAGTACAACACGATAAGATGAAAAAACCTTGCCACCATAAATGAAATGTACATCATTTAGCCACAAATACTACTATAGTTCAGCAAGGATAAATTCATTGAAGTGGAAGAATGTGGAAATTCTTTTTTTTCCTAAATGAGGAAAAGAAATATTGTAATTTTCGCAGAGCAAGAAAAAAACCCAGAGAAAGAAAAAAATGCAGTGGCAAGTGAACTTGCTGCAATTCATGCAGCAAGTTGTGAAAACAGCAAGTAATTACAGCGGCAAGTTTTTGCAGCGGCAACTTCCAACTGCAGTGATTTATCAAAGCAGCAAGTTGTCACTGAGGCAAGTTGTGATAGCGGCAAGTTAAACAGCTTGCAGCAGGTTGGGTGTGCGGCAAGTTGGAAAGCCGCAAGTTTCACCAACACCAGAAATAAGCTATACATGGGGGTATTAAAAGAAGAAAAAAGAAACACCACTGAGCATACAAATGCACAATAATGTAACTGCAGTTGACCCTGGATAACTCAACCCTCCTTTATAAGCCAATTAACTCTATATATACAGTATATGTCAAAATTCTGAGAAATCCCTGCTGTCTCAATTCCCTTAGGAAATATGCATTAAAAGCTTCCGTAATTCAAAGGATTTACTCCTCAAGTACCAACATATTGTAATTTCTGCTGGAAGCCTTTTCACTATTTAATGGCACAGGAAAAGAAAATAAGTAAAAAATTTAACTTGATGTGTTCTGCAAGGAAGTGCAGGAATAATTTTGAAATGGAACCCTCTTGCTTCCAAGATAGACCATCCTGTCAATTGATTTAAAAATCAATCTATATGGCACGGAATATCATTGATTACAATACTTCCCCCCTGTAATACAGTACGTGAAATTGAAGAAATCCCATTGGAATGGTTGAATGAATTGTCAAAGTTTGTGTTCATGTTCAAACATTCACTCACTCAATGCATCAACAAATGCCTTGGGTCACAAAGCATATGAAGGAAAATTAGATTTTCTACCGTAGTGGGGTTCATATACAGAGCCATTTCACACTTTTTCAACTTTTTGAAATATGTTCTTTAAAATTTTCATTATATTCTTGCTCAATTATTCAACCCAATTTCCCATTGGCCATTTTAACCTGTTCACTGACTCATTGAAATTGTTGTGGACTGATTTGAATAAAATGTTTCTGAAAATTTTCATTTTATTGGCACAGAAGCAAGCTTCTGCTGTTTTGGCAAGGATCTTCGATTTCCTCTTGACTTTAGAAACACTTTTATAGCCAATTAGTTTTCTTTGAATTGCGGTCTTCATCTTCAAGGATAAAACAAAATTGTGAAAAAATGTTTTCGGGTGGTTTTCAAATATAGAAATAGTTTGGCAAGTATTGTACTGTACTTGCATTGATACAGTGATCGTTTAATTCCGTACCTCCCACTCTTTTTAACATGTAGGTTGACAGAAAGAAAAACTTGCCAGAATACCACAGAATTTTCGGCGAAACTAAAAAAAAAAGCCAGTGGATTTTTTTTTGCGGTGCCTTGTTTATAGTCGATAATGTTTCTGCTGAACCTTTTTTTGTTGCCGTAATTTTTAGAATTAAGAAATTCGTCCTTTTTCCTTCACTCAAAAGTGGGTGTCACTTAAAGGTACACTTTTTCTTAATTGCATGCCCCTGTTATTTTTTTCCACCTGTATTTTCCATGAATTGCTGCATTCTTTTCTTGAATGATCCGTCATTCTGCCCTCGCAAATAAATTTCGCACTGACACGGAAAACTGGTCATGGTATCTGTCCCATACAAGCGATGCCATTTTCAGCAGCATGCCTGTCGTTGAGCAATTCTGGAGCTGTCAACTTCAGCATCCTCAGTTTCACCATGCCCTTTCACATTTTATCAAGGTCACCTGCATTTTGTTTCATATCCCGAGTGCATCAGAATCTTGAGTTCAAAACACGTACTATGAAAATTTTAAAAATTTGGCTTTGTTGGGTTGCGTTTTAAAAATTTGAAATATTGCAAGAAATGAGGGAATCTTTCAATATGCTGGTTTGACTGTATATTATATTTTCAAATACAAATCATAAACCAAAGAAACACTTGGCTATGCGATAAGTCAAGGTTTCACAAGTTCCTGAGAATACAACTAAAACAAAGCATTGTATACAAGTACTGAAACCCAGCGTCTTTCCATCAGTTCAGCTTCTCACTTCACATAAATGTGCTATGAATCCTAGGATTGAAAACAGCAAAGTGTCCAAAAGCAACTTGAAATATATACAGCTGGTACCTCACAATTTTAATCCATTGCCAAACTAGGGTCAAATTGCAAAATGGTCAAATTGCAAGTAAATGTGAAATTTAAAAATATCTGTAAAAAATGCAAAAAAGTGGCCAAATCTAGTCAAATTGCCAATAGGAAAGGGTCAAATTGCAAATCAACCTCCATGCAAATTCAATTGTCAAATTGCGGGATGGTCAAATTGCAGGAGGTTGAATTGAGAGGTACCACCTGTATATATTGATGGCCAGTATATCATCAATGCCAATATCCTGTTGATGATGAAGAACAAGCTTTATTTTCCACTTTTCAGCATTCACAAGGCTCAACCAATGATTCCCTTTTCCCATCATCCAAACCCCTCTCCCCTTTCCACCCACATTCATTCAAATATTTTGCATCATGTCAGGATGAAGAAAATGAAAATAAGATAAACATGTGTATTCAAGAAGAAAGAAATACATCACAGAACATAGAATGGCACAATTGTAATGAATGCATATGCTTCCCCCCCCCCAATGACAAAAAAGTTTAGTAACAATAATTACAGCACAAGGCAATTACTGAAAACAAATTAGAACCCATATAAGGTTTATTTGATTAAATGAATTGGAGAGAACCTTTGAGGAGAAATCGCATAAAGCTAAGTTTATCTTGTTCTTCTATGATTTTGGAAAGAACCTTTTTGTTGTGTTTTTAGAATCCCAAGTCTTTTTGAAGCTCACTTTTATAGCAGAGGAATGCTGGGTATAAGAAAGAAGGTGCTCAGACAATGCATTAACCAATGTATTTACACTGCAGCAACTACATCACTTGGACACTCTTTAAAATTAGATACTTTTTTTATTTAAAAATATCTCAAGGTTCAATCAAGATTTCCACAAGCAAACCTCCTTCCCACCCAACCCAAATCCACTCAATGACATTTAATAACTTATTCAGAGCAGGAATATAATGAAAATTTTAAAGAACATATTTGAAAAAGTTGATAAAGTGTTGAATGGCTCTGTATATGAACCCCACTACGGTAGAAAATCTAATTTTCCTTCATGCTTTGTGACCCAAGGCATTTGT
>CAJPEX010005372.1:0-16663 GCA_905338405.1 Notodromas monacha | reverse complement strand
ATCGTTCAAACGCACTTAAATCGGTTTCAGCCCATACTCACACAAAAATGTCAATCTACGTGATAAGGAAAACAGTGCAAGAAGATTAACATGTTGACATATTTTTGAACATTAGTTTCTTCGAGTTGAAAAATGAAAACATAAGCTTCGTTTCGCCGGTCTTCAAGAAACACGTTGATTTATATTCTTCTATATGCGTTGCGATTCCTAAAAAGGGCCATATTGAAAATTCCTTGCGGAGAAGTGGACATCATGTATTCAAATGCATGTTCAAATTTTGTATCTTCCAAACATGTTTATGAATAGAAAATAATATTCGGGAACTCGTATAGGCATAACACCCTATTCGTCTTAGCGATTCACTTGAGAAAAAATCAGATCTTCAAAAAAGTTCTTCCAGTCAACACGTCATATTAAAAAAAAACTCTTTTTGCGATTAGTTCGACTGACGTGATCAAAAAGAGCAGGAATCACTTTGTCTGCACAATTTTTTTTAGGAAAATCTGCATAAATCGATTTCCTGCTGCTTTCTCCCACGGGACTTGAGAATATCCCGAAAATCGTCGTTCACAATTATACGCAGCACCGCAATTATGTAGCTTATGTAAGTACTGTAATTCCAACAACGAAATATCAATGCATATGTTTTTTAACGGCAAAAAAGATTACTCCCGATTGACCTGGAATAAAATCATTCATGATAGCCAATCTCGAATGTCCTCAGCCGCCATCAGGGGAATCAACCAAGCATACGCGAATAAGTGAGTGAAACTTATACGTGAGAAGATATGTTGCATATCTTTTATTCATAAAGAATACGAAAAGGACATACCTTTTCGTGCTTTCTTGTCCTGTATCAAATCGCCAACGAAGATGCCCTCATGTCGTCTCAAAAACCACAAACTCAGGTCAACACTCGCACGGATCCGATCTATAATGACTTCCCCCCGCTGCTGCTTGACTTTTTTTTTCTACGCGTCATGCCTCTTTCCGTCGCGCACTATAGTGGATATCGAGTATAAAAGGAGTGACGGGACGTTGTTGTTGTTGTTATTTTATCTTCATAGAAACCCACGCAATATGAGAAAGAAAGAGAATTTCCTTCCATTACATAAGTCTTGAGAGATATTTTCTTGGCCTTTTTATTTATTCCCCCCCCCCTCTCTCTCTCTTTCCGTCTCTCCTTCCGGCCCCTAATTTCTCTCTGTTCCTTCTCCGGAAAGCGTTCCATCCTAGCCTGCGTAGAAGGCCCCCAAAGAGAGGGACCCCCTGGTACTTTTTTGTAGTCACCCAGACTACGCGAGAGGGACCTCGGCGTAGGCAAAAGATGTAGCAGAACAGCGTAGTGCTGGAAGCGATCTACGGCTCCTCTTGGATTCCGTGGCACGAAATTCCAAGCACGAAGGCAGGCATTTTTCGTGGAATAATTCTGCACAGAAAACCTCGATTAACCGTGTCTTGTAGTATATAGGCGAGAATTTGAGAAACCGATCCCGAAAGTTTCGGATTCAACGGTACGTATTGTACTTTTGCACTTCCGCTGACGGAGTTGATCGGAAGGGCCCCGAAAATCTTCGTTTGAATTTATTCGCGTATTAAGTGAATTGCGATTTTTGCCGTTAATGACCGGATAATTCAGTAAAACTCATAAGATAATATCGATACAATTTTGAATACTGTTAGACCAAAAATACAAAAATTCACGATTGACCTCAAATAAAATCATCCCTGGCCGCGAATCCCGTAGTACATTACCCATAAGGAGAATCTGTCAAATATTGCTGAAACACAGGGCACAAAAATCACTTCTACAGTCCGTGTTTTTCGTTAATGCATTTCAAAACTAAGGACTTGTTAATTATAGTCTATGTCTTCTGAGTTCAACAGTATTATGAGCGACTGGAAATTAAAAAAAAAACTCTTCGAGATTCAAAGGAAGGTTGTTAAAATCAAGTCTGATTTCTTTCCAATTACATTCCTGCCATTATTTTGAAATCATGATGTTTTTGAAGTCATGATGTTGAATCACCAGGAATAAGCTATAGTCAGTAACCCACGAAACCGAGGTTGTGCTGCATTTTGAACTGCTGAAAGTTTTGCATAAAAAAGAGAATGAAAATATCTTTTGGGACTGTAATCTGGAGATCAGCTTTCATCACATCTTTTATCGAGAAATAGAAAATCAATATAGCTTTCCGGTGGTTTGGAGATGTATGCACATGAATATACCCAGCCATTTTTTTTAGCAATCTCCGTACCTTTTAAAGTTAATTAGTATCATCAGCTCATTCGCCAAAAGAAAAAAAAATTATTCACGTACAAAATAAATTAGATCAATGCACAATAGATAATTGAGATTCAGATAATTTAATAATAATTCTTTTCCTTAAAATTAACTGTCAAATTGGAATTTTATACGTGACTTGACAATCTTAGGGAAAGGGAACCTTTGTTGAGTTATTCCCAGCACAAGAGAAGCAACCACAACTGTTCGATTGCTGGCTGTCCAATATCTCTCTCTCCACAATCGATGACGATAGAAACGGAATTCTCGACATCGACGAGGGAAGCGTCGCGCATTCGGCGGGAAAGTTTCGTTCGACATTTCTGAGAAATCATCATCACAGAAGAGAAACCGATAAAAGTAGGAAAACGACAATTTCTGGAGAAAAAAGTCATTGTTTGCCATCGACGGCACAATAAGCCATGAAACAACGCTGAGATCCTCTGAAAAGTTTCCAACAATTTCTTCTTGCTTTGTTTCGGAAGACTGATGTTGGCAGCTTAAATTGTTAAAATATTTTCTTCACTCAGACCATGAGTATTCATGCGGATTTGGAAAGGTTTCAATTCAGGTCAATTGCGGTAATTGAATGAGGTACCGTTTATGCACTGGCCGTCGACAGTTTACACTTCAAAGGTATTTTTCATCACATTAAAACCGTTTGTCGTAACGCAGAGTTAAAATATTTCACTTGGTCACAATAATGAAATAACACAGGCACCCAAATTTGAAGGTTGGCGCCTCAAAAAATAATTTTCAAGTTTTGAGACATAAAACAGGCAATTATTTTACACACGTTTTTATCGTGCCACGTGGATTTCCAGCCGAGATTGTTGACATCACACTACACATTTTTAAAGTTTCAACAGTGGCTCGTAGACTCAGAATATTGCACAAAGACAAGTTCCATGGGGTACGACCTGCATGGTGCAAACAGGAGCAGTGTATATCTCGGGCTTTTTCACGTGTCGGTAGGCGAAGTATTAATTTTCCTATGATGCATATATACCGTATAACACTGAATAAATGTATATCTCTCTCTTTTTTACAAGTCGATAAAATTCTGGCGTGTTGAAACATTTTTTCCTCCAGCAGGATTGGAATTCCGCCAACGAGACCCGAACCAAGCGCGATGAAAAAAAAAATTATACAATAACGACCTTGACGCTGTTGTTGCACACAATTTTTCGGCTCATCCCTCTTCGCTCTAAAGAGATATGGCGGAAAACGCGCGAGGATCCAGGAAGATTGCCGCACGGGAATGCACATCACTCATAAAACCCCGGAGAGAGGATCGAGGAAGAAGAAGAAAACACACACACACACACAAAAGCGAAGAAGAAGAGGAAGAGAAAAAAAATGAAAATAAAAAATAAGGAGGATGAAAAAAAAAAGGTCGACGATGACAACGAAGTCCCCGGGTGCGAGTCCGTCGATCCTCTGAGATGCTGGGTGCTTGTGTCGAGCCAGGAAGATCGGGTCGATGTTGGGAGGGAAGCATGAGGCTGTGCGCGGATGGGAGGGGGAGAGGGAGGGCCTGGGATCCGCGAGTTCTCACCAGTAGCTGCACAGCCAGGAGGGATCCCCGCTTTTTTGTCCCTCGTCGTCTCGGACTGGGGGGGGGGGGGCGAGAGGATCCCTTGCGCCGGGGAGTTTCACTACCGTGTCACCGCCTGAAAGGTCGCCGGATCGATCCATATTTCCTCCGCTGTAAGCACGATAAGACGATCCGTCATGATAACCCATTGAGATGGGCTAGGTTTGTCAGTACAGTACTGCATTCCGCTANCGCTAACTTTGGACTATCTTTTGAATCCTGAATCTAAGAATTCGCTGATGAATATTGAGTAAGTCCGAATGAAAGGAAAAAATCAGTTGTTTCGAATGCAACATAACCTCGATTACCTGTCATTTGATCAACATTTGAAGAAAACCATGCCCGAAAGTTTTAACCCACTTGAAGAATATGGAGACGATCGGTCATGATAATATTTGATAACCCGTTCAGATGGGATGGCTTATTTGTCAGTACTGTATTCCATTATAGCTTTGGATTATATTTTAAATCCTCAATCTCAGAATTGGCAGATGAATCTGAAGTCATTCCGTATGGAAGGAACAATTAGATTCGGATGCAGCACAAACTCAATTACCTTAGTTTTGATTAGCATTCGAAGAAAAACTATGCCGAAAGGCTTAATCCGTTTAAAGCAGTCATGTTGAACCATTGATATGGGATCGGTTTGTACCTACTGTATTCCACTACAGCTTTGGATTATCTTTTGAATCCTGAATCTAAGAATTCGCTGATGAATATTGAGTAAGTCCGAATGAAAGGAAAAAATCAGTTGTTTCGAATGCAGCATAACCTCGTTTAGCTGTCATTTGATCAATATTTGAAGAATGCTATGCCCGAAAGTTTTAATCCACTTGAAGAATTAGGAGACGATCGGTCATGATAATATTTAATAACCCGTTGAGATGGGATGGCTTATTTGTCAGTACTGCATTCCATTATAGCTTTTAGATTATATTTTTAATCCTCAATTTCAGAATTGCCAGATGAAT
Organism: Notodromas monacha; assembly: GCA_905338405.1. Classification (NCBI taxonomy): domain Eukaryota; kingdom Metazoa; phylum Arthropoda; class Ostracoda; order Podocopida; family Cyprididae; genus Notodromas; species Notodromas monacha. The sequence continues at coordinate 11,811 of CAJPEX010005372.1, read as the reverse complement.
CTGAAGTAATTCCGTATGCAAGGAAAAATTAGATTCGGATGCAGCACAAACTCAATTATTTTAGCTTTGATCAGCATTCGAAGAAAAACTATACCCGAAGGTTTTAATCCATTTTAAGCAGGATAAGGTGATCATTCATAATAAGCCATGTGAGATGGGATAGGTTTGTACGGCCTGTATACTCCACTTATCTTTTGAATCCAGAATCTAAGAATTCGCAGATGAACATTGGATAACTCCGAATGAAAAAATCAGTTTAGAATGCAGCATTATAAAATCGATTACCTTTGCTTTGATCATTCGAAGAAAAACTGTGCCCGAAAGTTTTTAATTCGTTTTAAGCACGATTAGGCGATCCGTCATGATAGCCCATTGAAATGGGATAGGTTTGCCAGTACTGTACTGCATACAGTACCTTTGGTTTATTTTTTTAATCCTAAATCTAAATATTCATGGATGAATCTTAAGAACTCCGAATGAAAGGAAAAATCAGATTCGATTTCAGCATAAAATCGATTACCTATGCTTTGCTCTACATATGAAGAAAAGCTATGCCCAAAAAAGTTTTTGATCTATTTTAAATCATGATAACCCATTGCTGAGCTGGGATAGGTTTGTTACTACTATATTATAATACCTTTCGATTATCTTTGTGAATCTTCAATTTAGTAACTTGGGAACGAATTTCAAAAAATTTCGAAGGAGAAAAATTCAGATTCGAATACAGCCTAAAATTAATTACCTGTGCATTGATGAACATTCAACTACTGTATAAGCAAAGTAAACAATCGATTTTTCAAGGCCCCCATTATTCAGTAAACCTCCGCATTTGAAAATCCAGTTATTAAATTTCAGGATGTTTTGCTCATTGAATAAATGCATGTATCCCCTTTGAATGCAATGTTCTTCCTATTTGGTTTTTTTTAATGTTATATTTACTTAAACAGGACTGGATAATTTCTGCGCTGCACAATTTGTGAAAAATCTTTATGAATATCATGTCAAATAAACTTTGAGCAAAATTTTATGTTTTTTTCGCAGATGTGATGAAAGGGGACTGAAAATAATACTGTACTGCATTGTACAAACACTTCACCGAATTGTGTTTGACAAGCTCTCTCGTATTTGGGCACAAATGATTTGAATAAATTCACTGGTATACTATTTGAACAACAAAGCACAAGAACTGAGTTTAAAGTGCATGCAAAATCCAGATGCTCATATGGCATCCGCCAGGTTCAAAGTCAAGGTTAGATCAGATAACTTTATACTCGGAGTTTCGAAACAGTAAACCTATATCCAAATCCTTTCGAAAACTTGACCATGAATCGTCGCACTTCTGAGATTCTGTGTAGCATATAAAATTTTATTTAATCTTATTCTAAAAGCGATCTAGAAAGTGAGTATGGTGTAAACATTTGAGTGGATCTCTCTACTTTAGTTGAAATAATCCAACAACTCAAGGAAGGATCAAGTTTGCCCGATGTTGTCGAGAAGTAAAGTGGAATCACGTTACGCAGAAGTTGCAAGTCACGACAGACACCCAACCAGACCTAAAATAATTCATTACACTTAAAAAGGGCTGAAAAACAGCTGCTTCATGAAGGACACACACTTTTATCGTCACACGAACCAGCTGCAACGTGCATAACTCAGCCCTTTAAAATCGAAAATTATGTACGCTCAGTTAAAATGGAGGTACTTTTAGTTGAAAAATTGTCACATAAAGACGACAAGCCTGAAAATGTCACACCGACTATTTGGGTACGTTCATGGCGCATTATCTTACTCAAAAAAATTCTCACAATCGCAGACAAAAAAATTTCTTGACTCCATATTTTTTGTCGGGAAAGTTGATACTGTATATTATGAAACGATTAAACATGCTTTCCGATTATAAACTTTAAACCTAACGGAGAGGTTTTAACTTTTATGCAGTTTTTGGCAGTCTGAATCGTATATTATTATTTTTTCAAATCACTATCAGAAAGTCCTGCAATTTTTTTCCTGGATAGCACAGTCCATTGAAGAAAACTTGCATAATGTAATGAGCAATTTTTTGACAGTGATAATGAATTTGAAAATTGTTATAAATTTCAAGTATTAAGCGGATTTATTATGCCTGTACTGCAGTGCAATTTAAAGATACCTGTACATCTTTGGCAAATGAGCTGACGAAGTCGACATCAGATGTTGTTATGTTTGCTACAATTTTTGAAGGATTATTTCTCAAAAATTCTTGATAAAAAAGTTGTTTCAAAACACAGCATTGACTATTGCCAGTGAAAAAATTTCCAAATATATACAAGTCTATTTACAGTATATCTCACTACAACGAAACTCAAAGGATCAAAATAAAATCGTTGTAGATAGAATTTGTTGCAGAGAACCAGTATAAAATGGGGAGAGAACCCTATTGGGCCAAATAAAAATTCGATATAAAGAGAAATTCATTTAGACGAGATCGTTGAAGAGAGTGCGTCCACGTGTTCATCTAGATGATGTACGGTTAATTGAAGCACGGAAAATCCAAATTTTCTTTTTTAAATGTGAGGGTCTAGTCTTTAGACATGGTGTTCAGAGTTTCAGAGGGCATCAGTGCGCGAAATAAAAAATGCGGCAAAATAAGACGGAGTCCTAACTTGCAGAATACATCCTTGCGTGATAAAGAACACGAGTTCCGGCACTAGAATATAGGGGTATGGCAGCAGGGATATGAGCAGCATCACTGCTGCCGACTACTGCAGCAGTGGAAGCAGCAGCAGCAGCAGCAGAAGCAGGAGGAAGAAACTCTTGATCTCAACCCATGAGCTCAGCACCCGGCAGCAGTAGACCCCTGTTTCAAACACTGACGCACGACACCCTGGATGTGCAGAAAATTGAGATGATTCAAAAGAATCGTACTTTCTCCAAGTTCAGTATAATTAATTCTGATTCGAGATCTGTTCGAAGACGACAGCCGTCATTGTACAGTACAANTTTTTTGACAGTGATAATGAATTTGAAAATTGTTATAAATTTCAAGTATTAAGCGGATTTATTATGCCTGTACTGCAGTGCAATTTAAAGATACCTGTACATCTTTGGCAAATGAGCTGACGAAGTCGACATCAGATGTTGTTATGTTTGCTACAATTTTTGAAGGATTATTTCTCAAAAATTCTTGATAAAAAAGTTGTTTCAAAACACAGCATTGACTATTGCCAGTGAAAAAATTTCCAAATATATACAAGTCTATTTACAGTATATCTCACTACAACGAAACTCAAAGGATCAAAATAAAATCGTTGTAGATAGAATTTGTTGCAGAGAACCAGTATAAAATGGGGAGAGAACCCTATTGGGCCAAATAAAAATTCGATATAAAGAGAAATTCATTTAGACGAGATCGTTGAAGAGAGTGCGTCCACGTGTTCATCTAGATGATGTACGGTTAATTGAAGCACGGAAAATCCAAATTTTCTTTTTTAAATGTGAGGGTCTAGTCTTTAGAGATGGTGTTCAGAGTTTCAGAGAGCATCAGTGCACGAAAGAAAAATGCGGCAAAATTAGACGGAGTCCTAACTTGCAGAATACATCCTTGCGTGATAAAGAACACGAGTTCCGGCACTAGAATATAGGGGTACGGCAGCAGGGATATGAGCAGCATCACTGCTGCCGACTACTGCAGCAGTGGAAGCAGCAGCAGTAGCAGCAGCAGCAGAAGCAGGAGGAAGAAACTCTTGATCTCAACCCATGAGCTCAGCACCCGGCAGCAGTAGACCCCTGTTTCAAACACTGATGTACACGCACGACACCCTGGATGTGCAGAAAATTGAGATGATTCAAAAGAATCGTACTTTCTCCAAGTTCAGTATAATTAATTCTGATTCGAGATCTGTTCGAAGACGACAGCCGTCATTGTACAGTACAAAAAGATTCATTTCACCGTTTTAAAGACATACGCACGGCCTTCGGAAAAAATAAAAGCTTTGCAATAACCTGTTCATGTTGCCAGATATAGTCTCTCATGTAGCCTGTGGGCTACACGCATGGCTGCTGCTTGGGTTGCAGGAAGGTTTACTTCCAAAAGGGCCTGTCGCCTTCCCCCCCTCTTCAGCCGCTGAACCCGAAGGCCCACAGGCCCGCCAGCGACATTCCGTCGTGGGCCCCCAACTCGCACCCCCCATCAATCAGGAAGGAAGAAAAAGGCAAACTGCTGCTGAATCAATCACTTATGCCTTCGATGGCTCTTGGCGTGTGGTAGCCGACGACGAGGCAGAGATTTGCAACCCAGCCTTGCTTTCTTTTTCATTCACGACCGATCCAGCCCTGCTCTACCACATTTTCACCATAATTATTCTTTCTATATGTCCCCGCCATACAAAATGTCGCGGAATTCTATGTTTCGAAAATAAAATATTATAGAATGAATTATGCATTTTTTTTGTGTGGATCGCCGATGAGTCATTAGCTGAAGTGAGTGAAGAATGCAGTTACAACTCAGTTAAAATAGTACTTAATATCCACTCAACTGGGGAAGTCTGTTAATCCCCGATATTTTAAAATGATCGCGAATCACAAACGGGTCGCAAATTTTCAAAAATACTATAATGACGCTACTATATGTACAGTTATACAGTAGTAATGTGCTCACGTATTATTAATACGTTACATATGTGGTTATTATACTCTTTTTAAAGCTCTTGATTGCGTTGGCAATTGATTTTCTCGCTTTATAGCCGTGATTTTCTGGAATCCTTCATGTTTCCGGAAATTGAATAACTGGATACGTTTTTAAAGTAGAAAAATGCTTCGTAATATGTCCACAATGTCTTTGATATCTTGATTATCACCGCAATATGAACATTCATCCATCGTAAAAAAAAATATATAAATGCAATCCAAACCAATTTATATACTCCATTTTCATGGGGCCCTGCTGAAGACATGCCGAAAAATATTTTATGGAGGGTCCTTATATTCAAGGGAGTAAAAATATTTTGTAAATGCCTCTTGATTGATCAACTTGATTTGCGCACCAATTTTCTGCCGTTCGTATTTCAAGACATTTGTTTGTATTTCATTTGTTTGTGTTTTCTTGTTTATGTCAATTTATGTAATAATGTCCATCTTTATACAAGTCGTTATCGTGATCACTTAGATGTCAAAAGTGAATTGAGAGGTGTACAAGGTCGAACAAAAACACTCACTTATTTTCACGAAATCAAATTATAAAATGTATCCCGATTTTCCTTGCGAAACAAAATTATCTTTATGTTGCTCATATTTCATAAATCATTCCATAAGACGGAGACCATAACTATTCTTGTTCGACATTCGTTGACCCGCGATATTAGACGGAAAATATTACCGTATTCAAGTGAGATACAAATGCAGTATATGTCATGCTCTTGTATATTATCACGAATAATTTCTTATTTGAAGGAACCAGAAATTGGCATAATGATTAAAATTTTGGGGTAAAATCGGGATGTATACCCATAAAGAGGCTTTCCATCGGTTTCTCACTCGCTGATTACAAATATATAAAATTGAAATTAATAATTTCAAGTACAGTACTTCACGGCCCAGAAGCAAGGTGACCATAAACTAGACTACTTACTAAAGGATGAATGAATGAATCAATCAATATTTAAAAGGATAAATAAATATTGAAAAGCCGGAAAAGGAGAATGATATTGCCGGAAAATCTGCCGCTGCAATAACGGAAGAAATGAAATTTTGCTCCCACCTGAAAATACGGGTACATTTCAATACTCAGCATTTCATATCCCTTTCTTTGTATATTCCATATTCCACAGGAAAACAAAGCCTGCGACCAGATGCCGCCATACACCGTATATCCACTGCTCAGACTTGATTTCCATACAAAACTCCCGAAACAGTGTTGAAAAAGACTTCGCTTCTTTTATTCTTTTTTTTGTGTGTGTGTAGAAATCGATAGCAAAAATATAGAAACGCCGGAAGCTATTCGTTGGAAAGCAGCGGATCGCGACAGGAGCATTCGTGCGATGCATGAAATCAAACCCTTCCACAGAAGGTTCTTTGCTGAGACTGGCCTTTGTCTTCTGAAGCAATTATTTGACAGTTTAACTCAGCACATTATTATTTTTTGTGTGCCGAAACAGCGTCTTTGTCGTGCTTTCAGCAGCTGAAAACAGCTCTCAAGTTTTAGAACCGGAGACGTCAAATTTGAACTTTCAACGTGTAATCAAGATTCGATGTCACTTGAACAAGTCAATGTTATACTCGAGTATTGTACGACTTTTAGATGAGAAAATTTCGAAGGAGCGTTTCGAAATAATGCGAAAAAATTCCGGTCTGAATATTGCATTTCGAATCATCTGTTAATTAATTAATCTCATCATGATTTGCTCACGGATTCTTCCATTTAATTTTCCATGCTTTGAAAGCGTTCTTATCGTAGCTGGGATAATTTCAGGCTTTATGTCTCAATTTTCACACAATTTCATCTTCCTTTGATTTCAATCGAAAAATCAAACGGGGAATTGAAAATTTCACAATATATGTACCGTACATAGTTTCGTGGTTCACACTGTATAATTCATATAGCTCAAAACCTTTCTGCATTCTCTACTCAGAAAAATATAACAGAAAAGTTTCTAAAACTATTGAAAACCATGTTTTCGTTGCTTTAGTATCCACAATTTTCGTCATTATACCAGGGTTGGGCTTCTGGGTTATTAAAATTAATTAAATTATGGCTCCCGCTGCATTTATTTCGGGAGCGAAAATCCTAATTTTAAAACAAATCTTCAAATAAGTTTCCAAAGGCAACTAAGAACTAATCATTAAGAAAGCTAGCATAATTTGCTTAAATGTACTTATAACATTATTGTTTTTAAATGGAGAAAAGGTATTTATTTTATTTTATAGATTCTGCTTCTTCAAAATAACTTCTATAATGTAGATGATGCCCTCAGTGAGTCAAGTCTCAAGTGTGATTGAAGGTCGACGAGTGATGATGCACAATTCAAAAGTATATGCGAGCGACTGGCTTAATTTATGTTCGGTTTCCTCGTAGGCCAAGAGAGAGAGAGAGAGAGAGAGAGAGAGAGAGAGAGAGATCGTTTTAATTAAGGGAGTTTCTCCGACAAACGTTTATGACATTCCCTCAACTTGGGGAAATGTACGGACCTCTGTGCTGCACATTTCCGGAGAACGAGTCCTGAAACAGTTAATTGGGTTCTTCATGCATCAATGGAAGCAGCCGACGCTTTCCTCTGCTCGAGTCATGCGGAAGTCCGGGTTCGTGCGGAATACAATAGTCCCTATTTCTTTTGCCATCAAAAAAGCCGGTGCTTCGATTTTGCGCTCCGTGAATGGAAGGGTACCGAAGCGAGGTTCGGAACTTCGGATACTCCAGGGTTTTGGGTCGATGCGACTGCCGATATGGCTCAATGTGGACTGTGAGGGAAGAGGACCACCGAAGCGAACACTGTCCGTGATCCGGGATTTTCTGCATAAACTCGGGATCTCCCGCCGCGCTGCCAAGGCGCTTGTTACATACGATACAAGCAGCTCAATGGATCGACCTTCTCAAAACTCTAAACCATACTACTGTATAGAGAGAGGGCAGTTGCACTGCACGTTGCACCCTTGTAAGGAAATATCTTCTGGCATCAGAAATTTTGGGAGAGGGGAACAACTCCTGCGAGATTACTTCATGAAGAATGGAGCGGCATCTATCTTACAATATATACAGCGTTTATAGAAATTCATTTTTACCCACACAGATGCCGTTTACTTACAAATTTCTAACTCCACAAAAGGTAAATACAATTTACTTCACTGTACATTACTAGCTGTATGCAGAAATTCTGCTTCCTCAACCCGCGGCACTTCATTATATTTCCTCAATTTTTGTTTCATCAATTCTCCTCAATTTTAGTCCATTATTTAAATCCAGGCCAAGGGATACAATGGGCGTCAGGAAGGCTTCTGATGGAAATAATCTCGGATTCTTCGTCAGTAAGGGAAGACGAGAAGTCAATGATAAAGGAAGACAGAGAATTCATTTTTGAACTTAGAATATCAAAACCCTTGTTCACGTTTTTACTTCAATCACTGTTTTTTGGCATGTCGCACAGGCAGAATCCCCCTCACAAAATGTTTTTTTATCCATATAGAGTAAAGTACGGTATATACTCTATGCAGCTGTTTTCTACTCACATATCCATATAAAGTCAGGAAACAGACTATGATTAAAGTAATTCAGAGAATGGAACTTTTTTCTCAGAATTTTATCTCTCACTTGTGAGTTATGAATATAAATGTTTTCCTTTGATTTGCAGGCTGAGACACCTTGCAGATGAGATATATACAGTATATATATATTTTATACAGTATACGGTATTCACAGTTACTGTATTACACATGTAAAGAACACTATTCATCTCAGATGATTCACTAAAAAAATTCAACCGTTCTCATAGTGTTCATGAAATGTTAAGCAGCTAATTTTGGAGATGATCAAATTTAAATGAGTACGTTTTGTAATTTCTAAAAATTTACATTGCAGATTTTAAGGTGGATTAAAAACACATTCCAGGTGGAAAATACATCTGAGTGCTGAAGCAATTACCCAGCCTCCAAGGGAATTTTAGTTGAAGTGCAAAACTCCATTTATGACTGAAAAAATAAGGGAAGCTGGAGCATCCTCACTCCTTGGATGTTAAAAGAGGACTTCATTATTGTCTCATTACAGGTTTCATAAATACAGCAATCACACACACAATCACCAAACACAATCTTCCATTGTGCAATGAAAACTTGCTTCCAAAAAGAAATAAAATCAGCAAAGATAACATGCTTTGCCTATGGCGCAATTCCTGATACACAAACTTCCAAAGCAGATAACTCCACAAATGTTTGACAGAGAACATTTCACAACATTTTAAATTAATGCTGAAGATATTCTCTAACTTTTCTTTTACCATATAAAAATTGATCCAACCAGCAGATCTTGAGATAATCTTACTTTTCTGAACCTAACTTTTCTTTGGTGATAAGAATCTGAAAAAACCTTTGTGCCAGATTCTTATCTCACTGATGCACAAGCTTTTGGTGAAACAGTGACTTCAAAAGCCTAGTTCCTAATCCATGAATTAATTGATTTCTGCAAAAAATGTGGAATTCATGAAATCTCAAAGGCATTGAAATAAATCATAATTCAGTAGTTTGATATGTTTTTTCTTTGTTTCCGAAATTTCAAATCTTGCCAACACCAACAACAGCAGCAATGACAACATTCTTTTCAATCGCAATTCATACGCAGCGCAAAATTCACATATAACAAGAAATCATCAACAATAACCGCACTTTGGACATATTAGCCTGGAATTTCGAATACCTTGATCTTTCGTTTCTTTTTCCTTTTTTTGAAACATCCAACATTTGAAAACAACGAATTCTCTTGGCAAATGTACGCCGAAGCAGTAGTCAAACAAATGAACAAGCGCAAATACGCTTTTTTAGGTTCGTCAAAAACCAATCACTCCGCAGGCACGAGGCAGGCCAGCGTTGTTTGTCCTGCTGACACGAATAGAGCGACCAATCACGCTGTTTTCGAACATGTCCACATTGACCGGGTTTATTTTGCCGACATCCACAGTAACCACACCAGCTCCATTGGCCGTGAAAGTCCCGATGTTTCCTCCATTTCCAGACGGGGACTGAAATGAGAAAACATTGCTCAATGTGTTCATAATGCAAGAAAGGGCATAAAGCCGAGAGAATATCTGGAGAGAAAATTGCAGAAAACATAAAAGTTTCGAAACTCAAGGACCCAAGGTAGCAAAACATCAATCATCAGCCAAAATAAATGGTTAGAGGTAACATTTTCTTGTCAAGGAAGTGATCTTACACTAAAATGAAGTCTTTAAGGAGTATTTCATCATGAGTGAAAAATACTGTATTGCCTCAGATCGAGGAGATAGATATGAAGAAATTTTCCCTTCACTGCATTTTTCGTTTTAAAAAATCAAACACTTTTTCGAAAAAAAAAAGTCCTTGGGGACATAAATTGCAAAGCACCGATCCACCGGATTCCACGCAAAAAAGCATTTCTCCATTTTAAACGATTAAATCTAAAAGCTTTAAAAAACGGGAACATGTGGAACGATTGTGCAAAATTCGGATTAGACGGTATAGTCGTCACTATAGTAGTATAGTCATATAGTGGATGCACGCTGTGGTTGAGCGACATCTAGGGTCCTTGTTTCAGATGCGCGGGCATCAAATTATCTCGCACGTACAGGTGACAATCACATGTCTTAACCGTACATTACATTACTCACAAGTGAGGGGTTGTAGAGGTCACCCTGGTTTGCACAATTGGCAGTAACATCACCCCTGGTTCTAACATGAATGTTGATCACTTCACTGGGCAATAGTCCACTAATGACGCCGTTCACAGTCACATCCGAGAACACAGTTGGCTGGAATAAACGCAAGGTGCCGGCCAAGGCATTTGTTGCTACCGTGTCCACCAGAGTAGTGAGAGTTGCAGTTGCCACTCTTGGCTGAAACGGGCCCCACGCCAAACCTCCTCTCAGATTGTACACTAAAATACAATAACGATGTAGACTTGTAGAGTATTCAAAGAATAATCACAAATATAAAGGAAATAGCTATTTAGTCGCACATAATTTTGAGAATGCATGTGGCACATTTTTGAAAAAAGTCTTCACAAATTCAGTTCGGCGACGCAATTATTATTATTATTTTTTAATCTCAGAAAGTTCAAGCATTCCAGTCGTTTCTGAAAGCATTTTTCAGTCGACTAATTTCCCGAAAATAATTTTAAAAGGGACAGTAGTTGAATGAAACATGACCGTTGGTTTCCAAAAAGAAAAATTACAGTACTGGGTTGAAAAAAATTATCCGATTCTAACTGTATAGGATTTGAATAGCTTTTGTAATTTATGATTTGTACTTATTTAAGAGAAATGATGTTACTGTTAATGCCGAACACTTTTTACTGGTCTCTCAATAAAAAATGAATAAAAATAAAATGAGTAATGTACTGTAGTGCAGAAAAAAATAGAATTTACAATTTTTATCTGATCCATTAGAATTAGAAAAACTCTTCTGGGAAATTGCGGCAAAACTGTTCCAATAGTCGGAAGCCATACTAGATAAAGCGAATATTTCTTCATACTCGCACCCATTTTTAAAATTCAAAACAAGCAAAAATTTGAAATTACTCACAAAAATGTGATGGAGAATACGGGTTCACGGTGAATGAGAGATTGAAAAAATTGGAAAAGGCAATGCTGGTGAAATATATAAGTCTATTTGACTTATTTCGTCACATGCATTGAGTAATGAACTTTTCGAAGATTTTTTGAATGCTCACTGTGCGGCTTACTTGACTGTAATACTTTGAAAAGGTTTACGAATCATTAAGTTTCTGAAAATAAGTCATTGGGTATGTCAGGTTTCATTCGCCCGCAGAAAACAGCATTGTCTGCATGTTGACTCAGAATTCGAAATGCGCTTAAATTGCTTTATAGACAAACCGTTTTTTTTTTCTTGTAAAAGAATACTCACATGCAGTCTCTGTGTATCTAGTGCCCGGGACATTGATCTTGGTGAATTTGATGTCCCTTGGCTGCTCCAGGTCAAATGAATCATATTCTTCAATCTTCCTCGCCGATGCAGCGACATCCTGCGGTGGCGGTCTGACTCTCATGAGGCGCTCCTCAACAAACGGCAGCCAAACGGTCTTGAAGAAGCGCTGAAACCGACCCCACATGCCGCCACTGACCTGGGCATCTCCGCCAA
>CAJPEX010005371.1:0-16665 GCA_905338405.1 Notodromas monacha | reverse complement strand
TGTCCTTCAAGGATTCAAAACAGACTGCTTATAAATTTGAAAATAGAAGAACTTTCATTATTTTATTTGAATTGTCTGGCTGGCTGATCTGACCAGAAAATTTCAGAATATTCTAATAGATATCCTGGCCTCTGATTGTCTAAATAAAAAAAAATGAAAGACATTGTTGTACAAATTGTCAGCTGATGCAGCAGGAAACCTTCAATGGTTTCCCCTTCTTGTTTCTCCTCAACAGCAGGTGCTGAATTTTTGCTCAAAACATGGAATACAGGTGGTACTTCACAATTTGACCCTAATATGTTGCCAAACTATAGGGTCAAATTGCGTGACACTCTTCCAAATTCAAAATACAAGTACGAAATTGCAACAACAAAAATGCCAAAGGCAGGTCTAATTGTAGGGCAATAATAAGGGTAAAACTGCAAGTCAACCTCCCTGCAAATTCAACCATCGAATTGCCAATGAGTCAAATTGCGGGAGGTTGAATTGCAATAAGGTACTACCTGATGCTGCATCCTTTTCTTAATGGTTTGAATGTTCTTCTCTCCTATGCATATAGTTCATGAAGAATTTGCTGACATCTACTGACGATTTCGCCATGGGAATAGTGGACTTTGACATTTACTTTTGCGACGTGCGGGACGTGGCAGAGGCGCACTATCGGTGCGCCGTGCAGCGAGGCGCCGCCGGACGCCGCCACGTCGTCGTCTCCGAAGTCGCCACCCTGAAAGAGATCACTGACGCCTTGGCGTCCGAGTTTGTCCCGCTGGGATACCAAGTGCAAACTCGGATGCTGCCTCATTGGGCAGCCAGGGTTTATTCTGCCTTCGACAAGAACTTCAAGTCCTTCGTGTATTCCAAGATCGGACAGCGGATCTCGTGGGACAATTCCAGGGTGATTATTCTGTGAATACAGTATATAATATATAGGAACAAACAATTATTATTTTTTCATTTTCTGGTTGGAAATGATTTAGAAAATCTATGCTTCAATGCGATTAAATTTTCAGACGTGCTTCGGAATGATCGGAGTATGAAAAAAAGGAATTTGCTTGAAAAAATGAATTTGAATGATAAAAATGAATTTGAATGAAAAAATGAATTTGAATGATAAAAATGAATTTGAATGAAAAAATGAATTTGAATGATAAAAATGAATTTGAATGAAAAAAAGGAATTTGAATGAAAAAAAGGAATTTGAATGAAAAAAGGAATTTGAATGAAAAAAGGAATTTCAATGAAAAAAAGGAATTTGAATGAAAAAAAGGAATTTAGCTGATTATTCTCCACTGTCACTCGTTATTATATCCGGATTGTGTTTCTCAATTTACATTCGTTGACGTGGAAAAATGGAAAATACAGGGTAAACCAGAAACAAAGAAGCAACAAATTATGAAATATCTTTATATAGATTAGATCAAGCGACGGAGTTGAAAATAATTTCAAATTGAATCTAATTCCGAGTTTTTCCGGATGCAGTAATGTAGTCAAATACAAATTGTAATAATAAGTGCGTTGGAGCGCACAATATATGTACACTTGAATAACATTTACCAAGTAAAAAAAAATTGACACCTGCTTCCTAGCTAATGCGAGGCTTGCAAAAAAAAAAAGGCTGTAAATTGATGCCAAATTTTGGCGCGCCGAAATATACGGAACGTTTGCAAGACGTTCGTACGTTGTGAATAACAGCAGGTCTCTTTACAAGAAATATATCTGAAACGACTTCTAAAAGGTTCTAATAATTAGAAAAAAATGTGTTAACTAATGATGGAAAGAACGATTTTACGGCTTTGAACAGATTCATTATTTTCTGACTCATTTCATATAGAAAGCAATTCTTACAGCGGAGTTCAAAATCTGTGCTCGTAAACAGACTATTTTAAAAACAAATACAGGTACAGCTTGACTTTCTCTACAATGGAATTCAAGGGACCAGAAAAAATTCATTGCAGATAAAATGTTGATGTTGGGCTCCCATATTACATGAGCACTGAACCCTGGGAAACATTAAAAAAAAATCGTCAGACAGAAAATTTCTTTGTAGATAGAGTTCCATTTTATAATGAAAATCAATTCTAAATTTTATATCTTAACGTTTTACGTTTTTTTGCACTAGAAGCGAGTAAATTCCACAATGAACGGCATATTTCCATCACAATGTTATTAGTTTTTCAAATAAACGATGATACAGTATTATCAATTATTACCATCATTGTTCATATAAGCATTTTAAAAATTGGCAGGATTTCCTCAGTGATAAAATTACAGAAGTGCAGCGAAATAAATTTTTGGATTGAGTCATAAAACTGTCCAATAATGAATAGCCGGAACAACAATTGAAAATAATGATAATAATCCACGTGTAGAATTCTTGCCAAATACCCGAAGTGCCTCGCATAATACCAATAGTTATCTCATCTTACCCGTGAGCTGTTGGAAAAATTGCTGAACTAACCACTTCATCAGACCATCACCTTCAAATCTGTCTTGGAATATATGGTGTTTTGCAAGACGAATTTGGAGAGTAATAACAGGCACAAAAAAAAACAAACAAAAAAAAACCCAAGACACTCGTGAAAACGGTGTTGACAGAACCAAAGCTCTTTTCCTCGAGGCGCTAATGAGCTGTGGTGATTAGCCCAACTAATGACCACGCTTTCTTTCGATTTAAGACGAATGCCGTGAGTGAACATGCATGTGAATAACGTGAGAATTATACGTTGTGAAACTGCGCGAATGAGAAAAGGTACGACTTGTCTTTAAGCAGGATATATTTTAAACGGAACCAAGTCGTATCTCAATTTCAACCGCAATATAGTATTTATTTTATTTTTGTGTGTCATTTTCTTCCCTGTAAACTGCGCTCAAATTCGCTAGACATTTTCGAAATATTTTCTCTTGACTCGAAAATGGCTTGAAAAATTCGAACGATGTCCCGAGTCGCGTTTCACATTTTTAAAATGTCCAACTCTGTACAAAGAAATTCAAGGGACCAGAAAAAATCGTGGTAGAGAGAATTTCGCGTTGTAGAACCCTATACATGTTGTGGGACCAACACATAATTTTTTGTACGGAGAATACCCTTATGTATTGTCAAGATCGTTGTAGAAATAGTCTGCCGAGCAAGTTTGTTCAATTAAGTTTTAAATGTAAAATAAAATAAAAAATAAAGTAAAATATTGTATAATGTAACATAATATAATATATTGTGGAATATAATGTAAATTAAATATAAAATTACGAGTTGGCAAACTGCTGTACCAAAATCCCCTGTTCTCATTTTTATGAGAACCTCTTGGTAGAAAGTTCAAAATTCAAATGTTCTTCCTTCTTTCTAATGCCTTTTATAGGAAAATTTTGCTATCCAAAAATGCCCGTTTCTTCGTACATAAATATTTTGAGCTGCCCAGAATCACGAAAACGCTGCTTTTATCCCTCACACTCGTACTTAAATTACCTCTTGTCATTTAGCCGGGAAAAGTGAAGTAAAAATTTTTATTTTGATAATGGAAGTGATCTCAAGTCTACATGAAGGCAGAACATTATTACATATGTATGTAGTAATTCGGAATTTGCGCTGCTTTTGAACCTCTGAGCAAGTTCTGCTGTACGTGCTTCAGTTCAATTCAAGACAAGGGAATTTTAAAAATGATATAACTTTATATCTTTTGATTCACAGATGAGAAGAGCACTCGGAATTCGCCCGACGCCGAAGGATAAAACGTTTTCGGACATGTGTCATTCGCTGGTCAAACTCGGCTACGTCAAGAAAACGAAAGAATATCTTCGCAAATTTCCTGAAACATCCGCTGAATGTTGAGCAAATGGACATTCTATCCATGTTATCTCAGTTTGCGTGAAAAAGTTATTCACTGAATGAAGGATTTTGTTTTTGCATCCCTGCTGCACGCGGTGACCTTGAGAACATACTTTTGAAGGCCAGTTGAATGTTTTCACAACTTATTCCCACGTATACGTGGAAGAAAATCAAAGAATATAAGCATTTCGAAAATTACTGAATTGAGAGCTTGAATCAAAATAATTGTAGCTTTTTTGAAAAAAAAAACACGGAGCTTTGATACAATAATTAGCTTATTTACCATGATCGTTTTTTTTTGACGAGCATAATATATAGAGCATAACCTATTCCATTTTCCATGCGTGCTTTGTGTTCAGATGCATATTAGAAAGAGGGAAGAACATTTGAATTTTGAACTTTCTACCAAGAGGTAATCATAAAAATGAGAACAGGGGATTTCGGTACAGCAGTTCGCCAACACATAATTTTTTGTACGGAGAATACCCTTATGTATTGTCAAGATCGTTGTAGAAATAGTCTGCCGAGCAAGTTTTTTCAATTAAGTTTTAAATGTAAAATATATAAAAAATGTAAAATATAATGTAATATAATCTAATATAAGGTGTAATATAATGTAAAATAAAATATAAAATTATGAGTTGGCGAACTGCTGTACCGAAATCCCCTGTTCTCATTTTTATGATTACCTCTTGGTAGAAAGTTCAAAATTCAAATGTTCTTCCCTCTTTCTAATGCGTATATAGGAATAATTTTGCTATCCAAAAATGCCCGTTTCTTCGTTGCATACATTTTTTTAGCTGCCCAAAATCACCCAAACGCCACTTTCATCACTCACATTCGACTTGAATAAAGCCTTATTAAAGTGCTCTTGTTAATCAGCGTGGAAAAGTGAATTGAAATTTTTATTTTGATAATGGAAGTAATCTCAAGTCTGCATATGAAGGCAGACAATTACTACATATGTGCAGTAATTCGAAATTTGCGTTGCTTTTGAACCCCTAAGCGAGGGCTGCTGTACGTGCTTCAGTTCAATTTAAGACAAGGGAATTTTTACAATAATATAACTATGTTTCTTTTGATTCACAGATGAGAAGAGCACTCGGAATTCGCCCGACGCCAAAGGATAAAACGTTTTCGGACATGTGTCATTCGCTGGTCAAACTCGGTTACGTCAAGAAAACGAAGGAATATCTTCGCAAATTTCCTGAAACATCCGCTGAATGTTGAGCAAATGGACATTCTATCCATGTTATCTCAGTTTGCGTGAAAAAGTTATTCACTAAATGAAGGATTTTGTTTTTGCATCCCTGCTGCACGCGGTGACCTTGAGAACATACTTTTGAAGGCCAGTTGAATGTTTTCACAACTTATTCCCACGTGTACGTGGAAGAAAAGCAAGGAATCTAAGCATTTGGAAAATTACTGAATTGAGAGTTTGAATCAAAATAATTGTAGCTTTTTTGAAAAAAAAAAACACGGAGCTTTGATACAATAATTAGCTTATTTACCATGATCGTTTTTTTTTGACGAGCATAATATATAGAGCATAACCTATTCCATTTTCCATGCGTGCTTTGTGTTCAGATGCATATTAATTGTTTAATTATTGTGTGCCATTTCTTTCNAAAAAAAAAACACGGAGCTTTGATACAATAATTAGCTTATTTACCATGATCGTTTTTTTTTGACGAGCATAATATATAGAGCATAACCTATTCCATTTTCCATGCGTGCTTTGTGTTCAGATGCATATTAATTGTTTAATTATTGTGTGCCATTTCTTTCAAGTTTACTTGAAAATTTGAAAAAAAAAAAAGGTTGGAAGAAGCAATTTAATTTTTTGTTTGTCGGTTTTTTTTCCTCTTGAGAAAATGTGCGTTTTTTTATTTCTTTGCTGGAATTTTTCCGACGAGTGTTTTCCACCGAAGATTATTGCGTCACCGACTGCTGGCGTGTGTGTGAGCAATAAAAACCCGGGAATAATTACTAAGGGACGAGCGAAACCACCTACGCTTCTCCTTAAGGGTTATTTCAAGACAACATACGCTTGACCGCACTAAATACCTGGCTAATAAGAAAGGGTAGTCATCCGAATATAACCCCAGACACGAAAAACGAACCCGATTTTTTTTTAAATTTTTATGTAGATGATGTTTTCTTCGACTTGGGCCCACTGTATGTAACACAAATGCGCATGAAGAGTTCGTTAGGGGTTTGAAAGCACCAACAATAAAAAAAGTGAAGTGGAGAAAAATATTTGATATCTGCTGATTCAGATTTTAAGCATTGATTTTTATGTTGAAATGCCATTATACACTGATATTCTAGTAAATACAACAGTTGAAAAGTCAGTAAAATTTTGTCCAAGACAAAGTACTTTCAATCCTAAACAGCAGTGCTCCACCACCCTTTTGGGCCTGCAGACTAGCAAATTTCCCACAACTTTTTTAGGACTGGCAAAGGCTCATAAAGTTAATGTAGATGCACATTTTTCTGCAAAGACTTTATGGCAGGTATTTAAAAATAGGTATTTAAAAATAATTTACAAAAATTGAGAACCAATGAAGCAGCAATAGTAGAATGTCCTCAAAAATTAGAAAGGTGGACTTGAAGAAGGTTTTCTTGGATTGAAATAATTACTTCAGCAGGTAAACATTTGTCTGAAGTGTTATTACGAGGAAAGCCAACTTTATGGTTTTCTTCAGATAATTTCAACTGCCCTTGTCTTTCCAGAATTTTGGATAAAGAGAACAGACTTCATTGATACTTCTGATGAACATGTATTATGCTGCAGAATAGTTTCTGCAGACTGGCAGAAAACTTCCACAGGCCAGCACTGATCTCCAGACCACAGGTTGAGGATGAACACCACTATATACAGCAGCATAGGAATGATAATAAATCATGCTGCTTTGAATTTATTCCCCAGAAATTGTTTAAAAAAATAATTGGAAAACCATCACCACTCCCAGTTTTGTACAGCTGAACAACAATGAGTCAAGCCTCCCTAAGACAATTTTTTCAAGTTTACTTCTGCATTCCCTCAGAAACAATGTATTAAAACCTCTCTAACTCAAAGTGTTTTCCTAACAAACCTCCCTAACTTTAAATTTGTAGTCCTTTTGAATTGATTATTTTCTTGACACAGGAAAAGAAAATCAATAAAAATGGAACTTGGTGTTTTTTTTTTAGCAGAAGTGAAGGAATAATTGGTCAAATGCACCCTTCAGCATCCTGTGAACTCATTCAAGAAGCAATTCAAGGCCAACAATATTACCATTCAAAATTTATGGCAATTCTTCTACCTTTCCCTCAACAGAAATGCTTGTTTCCCAACTCCAAACCTCCCTAGTCAAAACCTCCCTTTTAGTCAAAATTTTTTTCTGGTCCCATGAAATTCAAATTGGAGAGCTTTGACTATTGATCAGTATTGAATTTTGACTTTTGCACCCTTGAGCAATAAAATGAGAAATACTAGATATCCAATATCGTTCTCCTGATGCAGTGTTTTCAAAGAAGCATTTCTTTATACCCCAATTGCTGAATGAATCATCACGCAACATCCAACATGAAGATACTGTATATTATACTTGCTGCACTCACGAATTTTTCCCTCGACAAAAGAAATCTTTAAAATTTCCCCCATCAATTCTGCTTCATCTGCAAAAATATTCTCTCTTCACTGCTGCTGAGTTATCCTTCAAACAAACTGCGCAGAAAATCCGTTGGGCAACCAGGTCATTGGATTGATAGCTAGTATATAGGCGTACACAGAGAACCTCGAGTATTATTATTTTATCTTCCTGTTGTTTTTCTCCTCAAGTAAATACATGCTGTGATTTTTTCTATATATATTTTTTTTACCTGCAACGCGATCTTGGCGTGATGACATAAGACTATTCAATGGGGGTCACGGGGTATTATATCTGTTTTATTTCCTTGCATTTCAGACGATGGGTCTTATAAAACACGGCATGCATTCTGACACGGTTGTCGACAACAAATTCAGTACAGTATCATGAATAATGAAACTTATAAGTGCACATCATCCTGGAAGCAATATTATTGTTATGATCTACTTAAAAACAGCATGCAGTAAAATCTCATGACAAAAAAAAAAAAACTTTCGGGGTCTATACAGAAAATGTTCGTTATTCTGAATAATTTGTTCTACTTTTTTTCAAAAATACCATAATGACTGGAAAAAAGTTCACAAAAGGACCTGTCTGTAATCAATTAGATCTTGATTTTATGGAATTTAAAAAATTTCTTTTCTGGAACTGTTTGAAAAACTGAATGATTTTATAAAAAAAATGAGCATCAATCGGGCATTCCATGAGTTGCACCAATACGTGTTAATTCTGGGAAGTTGATGTGAACTCTCTTCATTCAATTTTTTTGTGACAGTAATTGTTGCAGTGAGATTTTACTGCATTCTTGGTAATAAACAAGTGCACATCATCCCAGTAGGGAAAATATTTTGAATACCACAGATAAGACAGTTTCTCAACTGCATGTTGAACTTGCAATAAAATCGTGGAAGAGCTCTGGAAAATCTGCGCAAACCCAATTTTGCTGCCCCTGAGAGGCATTTCAAATTGCAATCAAATTAATTTTGATTTTTTTTCGTTAAAAGCGAAGGTGATTAACCGAAAATTCTTCGACGGTCGTCGCAAATTTCGTAAGATCATTCCGGTGTTTTTCTGTTGGCGTATTTGTTTTGAGCATCTGAACTTTCCAACGTGCCTCTTACATACAGTATATTTCCTCAGGTTCGCACATGTCGCAAGGGCTCAAATTCGTGTGGCCTAGCAGACATCAAGCTTGGCATCACGTTCTAAGTGGGATCATGAACCCTGGAAAATTGATGCACCGACACTGAGATGAAAAAAAAAAACAAATTGCCAAAAAGGAAACAGGACAATCGATCGGTTCGTGGCGTCTCGTCATATCGTTGGGAAAATCGGAGACCCATTTATTATTTTTTTTAGCCGGCAAATTTAGCACCGCGGGTCAGGACCGCGACTGATATTGCAATTGCAGCGCAGGGTTTCACCAAAAGTTTCCAGAATCGTGCGAGTTCAATCATGCGAGTGTATTATTTTGAAAGTGAGCCACTTATATTAAAGATAACACCTTTTATACTGCTGTGCTTTAATCTTGTTATATCCTCGACCTGTTTCTCGATCAAAGATTTATTTTTTGAGGAAAATTATTTAATATGTTGTGCATAAGTTTCCGTTATTTTTCATTATTTTCTCCGAAGAACAGTTTCTTCGGTGACCTTAGAGGTTATTCGTAACAGCGAAACCATGGGATGAAAGGGTTCTTTTAGCATGCACAATTTTTAACATTTTGCGCAATCTGGTTTCCCCTGGTTTATCTATCGTGCGCTTTCTATATTCAAGAATCGACGCAATTACTATTTCGAAATAGATTCACATTTTTGGCCCATGATGCGACGAGGATTCTGAATTATTGGAAATCTTGAAAAATATCCTTTTGCTCTTGTGAAATGGTCGAATTGTAGGAATGACAACTTTAGATATTCTCAAAATAATGTTTAATTTAAACATTTTTTCTCTACAGCCTCAGTTAAAGGCATTATTATTATTATTTTTGTTGAAAAGCTATGAAAGATATTTTGCGCATGCTCCACACTGATGAAAGACTTTGCGCAAATAAGAACAGAAATGATTTATGACTTTCTTCATCCTCTTACTTTTTTAGAATCAAAATTTACTGAAATCGTAAAAATTATGCGGGACTAAAATGCGACCGGATTGCTGATAAGTGGGACTCATCAGCGACGCAAACGTGATCTCATCACAACTTCACAAAGTTCCGCCAATTTCTGAAGCCACTATTCATTCATCCTTGCAAATTTAGAGAAATGTATATTTCAGGTGATGAAACGGGATAATCAAGTACTGGTGCCGTTAGATTAGTGCACAACTCCTAATGTGGGCGACTGTGAGGCAAACCTCATGAATATTCTCAGCATAAATGCTTCAATACAATACTCGAAAAGAAAAGCCCGGACGAAATTTCGCAATGAATCAGATTGAATCCAGTTTACTTTAATTGCTTGTAAGAATTTAATTGCTCTTTCTCCTTCAATTTTCAGTTCTCCGATTTGCAAGATCTATAGTACAGTTGAGCCTCTTTAAGTCAAATTTCTAGGGATCAGAAAAAAATTCGACTTAGGGAGGTTTCAACTTAAGGAGGTTTAGATTTTTTGAGATTCAAGGTAAAGGAAACAACTATTTTTGCCCCAAGGAAAATGGGAAATTGTAGATGAGGATATTCTGGGCCTAAACTTGCTTCTTATAATGAGTTTACAGCTTGCTGAACTTGTATAGGCAGGGGTTCATTTGTTCAATTATTCCTTCACCTTATTTCTAAATGCATAAAATAATTTGTTTCATTGATTTTCTCTCTCATTTTTTAAATAAATAATAACCAAAAGGCATCAGAAACTTTTACTTAGAGGTTTGAGAGAAAAATATTTCAAGTTAGGGAGGTTTTTAATACATTGTTTCTATGGGAATCCAGACAGGGACTTGAAAAAAAAATTCAAGTTAGCCAGGTATTCAACTAAGGGAGGTTCGACTTAGCAAGGTTCACCTGTATATGAAATAAATGGGACCGTACGGATATAAATCCAACCAAAAAAATGTGTTATAGAGAGGAAAATCGCGGTGAACAGAAGTATACCATTATGTAACTGCTAAAAATTTATTCATCAACCTGATTTATGCACCAATTAACCCAAAGGGTGAGATTTTAAATTTTCGTGAAAATCAGAGAAACACTCGGTTCTTCATTTTTTTTCCTCTCAAGATCAGAGTAAAATCACAGAAGTCAAGGACAGCGTTGGTTATTTTTCTCAAGTTTTCCGTCAAGTCTGTGAAAGGTACTCGAAGCTTATAGACAAGAATCCGAAGATTTAATTCCGGAATATAATATATTTTACAAAAAAAAGAAGCTTGAACGAGTGTTCCGTGAACTTGGAAGTGAACGCGAGCATGAGAGATATTGCGTGCCAAAAGCACTTAGTTGATCACGTTTTGTCCGCACGAACTCTAAAGCGTGTGTAAAAAAAAAAGAAAAAAAAGAAACCCTCCATCAAAAATAAATTTCGAATGAGAAAAGTATCGAAAAATTATCGAGAGCTCTTATACAGGCTGAACCAAATTTTTTTTCTTTGAGTTACTCACGATGTCACGTATATATAACGACGCAAAAAGTCGACTTACACGTGAGGGATCGAGTCCAAAAAATATACTTAAAATTGCGCAATCGCTATGTCGAGTGTATAAAAATGGTTCGAAAATGCACTTGATGCACACAAACAAAAAGAAAGAATAAAACTTTATTTAGGAAGGGTTCGACTTGTAGAGAAAAAGTTTCCTTTGAAAACCGTAGCAACGGTCTTCGGTTGTCCGCCCTATTTCTTGTCTCGATTTTCAAGGTTCTTTTGCAGACCCATTACTTATTCACGCAAAAGGATATAATTTGACAAAAAGGCCAATGGAAAATTCGAGTCTCGAAAAGCACACAAAGCAAAAAAATAATAATAATAACCGACGGAAAACCATCATGTATATACATGAACTCAAAATACTATCCATGAATAATCAAAGCCGTGTTTATTCCCTGAGATATTGTAAGCCTTTCTCATCCTCGCTAAAACTGAGCTCAACTCATCGGACTTGATTCATATTTAGGAACACAACCCAACCAAATATTGCATAACATAACCTATAATAGACTAGCATAAGAATAACTACGCTGCTTTTATCCAATTAAATCTGATTCTTGACCTAATCTTATCTGAACCAGCTGAAATGACCTAACCTGACGTTTGCGACTTTGTGTTTTTCCCATGCTTGTTTTTTTAAAATTTATATTCAAAAAAGACGAAAATCAGGTTTACAAGAGTCTGTCAAAATTCTCGGACGACTTTTCTCGAATACGAAAATGATTTAAAGAAAGGAACGCTTGTATTTTTTGACGCAATATATCAAACCATCATCAGTATAGCTCTTCTCAAATGGCGCAAATGTTTTTCTAGGTTTTCGGGACACATTACAAAAGTATACAGTACAGTTTTTTCCGCTTTTGTAACAAATATTTACACTTGGTGTCTCATCTATGTTCAAGTCTTAGGCAATATTTTTCGTTCCAGTGTCGAGGTTGAGGCGACGCTTCGACGCTTGCATCGTCGGCGGATTTCGGTCGTGATCAGCAGCGTTGATAAAAAAGAAAAGATCATATCGAGCAGCATCATCATTTTTTCTCTCACGCACATTATGAGTTAATTTCCTGCTATATTGTGCTCTTATTAAAAAATATTTATAGTACTGAACATAGAATGCTCATGTATCATCTCCAGCTTCCCCCGATAATGCATTAACAGACGATCTCAATGAATTGCTTTAATATTCGCGCGAGTAAATATAAAATCAGTTGTTTACAACCATAAAGACTTGGAATGTGTTCATCCCCGTGGAAAAATGGCTAATTAATTCCGTAGATAAATTTAAAGTAATTTTAGTCTCAAGAAACGTGTATAAAGGGAAGTAAAAGATAACCTTTTTTTAATTATGCGTACGTGATAAATCTGAAAAGAGAAATTTTTCTTACGACTGGCAAGTATATTTTTTCATTTGTTGGACGCTCTCTTTCTCAGAAGAAAGAGGACGTTATTATTGCATAATTAACCGCTGGAAGTGATAACCCAAAACGCAAACACTTTTCAAAAGCTCAATGAGTTTGCCCATCAGATTACTGTACCACAATCACTGTTGCAAGTTGACTAGATGTCGCCCACAGCGCAGGGTACAGCAAGGCACAAAAAGTATGACGCAGCATACAAAACGCCATGTTGTACAAGAAAACAAATTCTAGAATATGCGAACAAATAAAAACAAGGAGAATTCCAAACATAATGAAACCTGAAGATATTGATCTTCATGAAGTATTCCATCAAGTGAATCATCACTTGATCAAAGGAATTTATGCAGCATTACAAACATCTAAAATTAGTCCCACCCAATTGAAAACCTTGGAGAAGCTTTCCACTGGGGAGGACCTGGACCTGTGCAAAATCATCAGAAGAACCATTGAATCCTACTCTGAACTTTGGAGAGACAAGACCTGTTTTTGTGTGTGACATATTTTGGTTGATAATATTTGTGAACTTGGACTTGAATCTATGAACAGATCACAGATGTTGAGGAGTTTGAAAACCTCAGGCCGCAAACAGTCAATTGTGCTTACCAGTTTATTATCACAATAAACTTATTTCTTTGTGGTGAGGTCTCAGGGACCCCCCAAAATCAGGATCATCATCAATATTTTTTGTTGTGGGTTTCTTTTTTTAAATGCTTAATATTTTTGATCTGATCAGGTTGAAATTATATTGCATTACTAAAATCTTTCAAATATTTTGCTATATATAGGAGCTTGATTGAGTTCCCAACGGAATTCTGTGCTGAATGAGCCCAGAATTTATTTCAACACTCTGATCTAGCTTTAACTTCCTTTCTTGTTGCTTGAATGAAATTTCCCAACCATTATTCAAGCCAAAATATCGCCGATTATTCGAAAGCGTTTTCCTGAATGAAACGCAGCGCAAAATAATGCAATGCTTTCAGCAAAAAAAATAAAATCAGAAAGTGCAATTCTCTTGATCCAGGCATCATTCAGCCAATCAATTTGTCGAAATAATTGAACCACGGGCTTTGTCATTATTCAGGCAATGTGAATGGTCACAAGTGGGTTGATTCAGGTTGATAATGCATCTCAATCTGGTCATGAAAAGGAAAAATAAGCAATTTAATGTTTTTTAAGCAGGAGTAATTTCAAGAAAACCGCTCAAAGCCATCCTCAAGTTATCCTTCATCTCAAATTTGCGCCTTGAACAGATTTCGTCGCTATAATATCGCTTGCATTTATTTGATGAACGCGAAGTTTGAATGCAACCATTGTCCAGTTGTTATATGATTGAATTGACAAACAAAAACGTTATGATCGAATAAAAAACGTTACTATACTTATAAAGAAATTCTTTCGCGTTATATTCGTCAGAAAAAAAAGAATCGTCCCCTTAAGAGTAATATGCCGGTTTTGAAACATCGCCTCGTGTATATATTCGAAGTTTCCGCAATGAAAAGACATTCCCACTCGGACCAATTGACGAATAAAAACCCCTGCTCATCCTCAGCAAGCGTCTCGAAAACGACAGGGTTTGAAATCCGGAGGTCATTCATTCCCTTCATCCCGGGTCGCCACTTAATTGGGTAACGATTCGATTGTATATTGCAGAGAGAAGCTGCGTTGGGGATGAAGAAACGATTTTCAAGTCATATATATATATATATATATATACGTATGAGGACGTTCGTGTGCTATTAGTGCAGCGAGCAAAAGCGAAAGCAAAAAGAAAAAGAGGAAAGCATAGGGCCATCACGAGCATGATTTGCCGTTTCGTGATCGGTAAAACATGACCCAAGACGGTGACCGCAGTCGTTCCTCTGCGACCGTGTCAGGACCCCGGATGTCACGGGCACAGGTTGCTGGAAAAAATAGCAGGAATGCACTCTAATCATGGGACTAAATGCGGATGAAAAATTCCGCTTTTATCGAATTCAATTTTGAAATAAATTATTCCTGGAATACAAGGCCCTGACCTGACAGAAATGCGATAGGCATAATGCCATATATATAGACGGCCGAATCTAATACATTTTCAAGATTCATATTGCAGAAAATTATTTATTCAAAATAGTTTTCGGATTACGTTATACATTATATTCATATGCTAATCTTATGTATGCAGGCCGTATATAGACTCTCTATATGCAGAAATTTTCTTGGTAGTGTGCAACACATTTTTCTGTTTTCCTATTATAGGGTTGGTTCATAGCAACAAAATTCTATGCAAAACCTTTTTTGTCCCTTGAATTTTGTTCAAGATAGAGAGAGAGTGCAAAAAAAGCGCATCACACAACGAAGAATCTTTTCGAGCCCATATTTTCTACGGCAGGAAGGAAAAAATATTGAGCTTTTCAAAAGTTAAGGTCTGTTCCTCAGTTTTGGTTTACTTAATTTTATTTGTTATTTAGTCTTTTCAGCACAACATTTCGCAAAAATATACCGAAAACTCTGCCGCAGAAGGGTTGAATCTTCACTCAAAATTGGATTGATGCAAACAAAAAGATGAAAAATCGGGGTTCAATTTTTTTTAAAGCGAAGTGCGTCACACACAGTGAGGAATATTTTCCAGCCGACATTTTTCAAGAGGAACGAAAACATGGTCAAGTTTTTCAAGGCTTAAGCTCGGTTGCTCAGACTTTTTTTGTAGTAATTTATAGTAGATACAAGCAAAAAGATCAACACTTGTCGCTCAATCCTATTTTTTTTAGATTGAAGAGCGTCCATATCACGCACTGAGGAATTATTTCGAGCTCATATTTTCTATATACAGGAAGGAGAAAAATGTTGAACTTTTTCAGAATTTGAGCTTTGTTATTGCTGTCTTGGTTTTAATTTTCTGATTTGTATAGTCTCTTCATTAAAACATTTTGCAAAAATATACTAACAGCTCTGCCGCAGAAGGCTTGAATAATCTCCATTCAAAATCGGATTGATGCAAACAAAAAGGTCGACACTTTTCGTTCTATTTTTTACAGAAGGAAGAGCGTCACACAATGTACAATTTTTTCGCGCACACACTTTCATAACGGGAAGGGAAAAAAAATCCTGCTTTTCAAAACTTACTCAATCGACCGTTTCTTTTTTTTTTTGACGAATATAACGCGAAAGAATTTCTTTATAAGTATAGTAACGTTTTTTATTCGATCATAACGTTTTTGTTTGTCAATTCAATCATATAACAACTGGACAATGGTTGCATTCAAACTTTTTTAGTCTCAAGAAACGTGTATAAAGGGAAGTAAAAGATAACCTTTTTTTAATTATGCGTACGTGATAAATCTGAAAAGAGAAATTTTTCTTACGACTGGCAAGTATATTTTTTCATTTGTTGGACACTCTCTTTCTCAGAAGAAAGAGGACGTTATTATCGCATAATTAACCACTGGAAGTGATAACCCAAAACACAAACACTTTTCAAAAGCTCAATGAGTTTGCCCATCAGATTACTGTACCACAATCACTGTTGCAAATTGACTAGATGTTGCCCACAGCGCAGGGTGCAGCAAGGCACAAAATGTATGACGCAGCAAACAAAACGCCACGTTGTACAAGAAAACAAATTCTAGAATATGCGAACAAATAAAAACAAGGAGAATTCCAAACATAATGAAACCTGAAGATATTGATCTTCATGAAATATTCCATCAAGTGAATCATCACTTGATCAAAGGAATTTATGCAGCATTACAAACATATAAAATTAGTCCCACCCAAGTGAAAACCTTGGAGAAGCTTTCCACTGGGGAGGACCTGGACCTGTGCAAAATCATCAGAAGAACCATTGAATCCTACTTTGAACTTTGGAGAGACAAGACCTGGTTTTGTGTGTGACATATTTTGGTTGATAATATTTGTGAACTTGGACTTGAATCTATGAACAGATCACAGATGTTGAGGAGTTTGAAAACCTCAGGCCGCAAACAGCCAATTGTGCTTACCAGTTTATTGTCACAATAAACTTATTTCTTTGTGGTGAGGTCTCAGGGACCCGCCAAAATCAGGATCATCATCAATATTTTTTGTTGTGGGTTTCTTTTTTTAAATGCTTAATATTTTTGATCTGATCAGGTTGAAATTATATTGCATTACTAAAATCTTTCAAATATTTTGCTATATAT
>CAJPEX010005370.1:0-16666 GCA_905338405.1 Notodromas monacha | reverse complement strand
AACTCAAAAGCATTGAAGACCTCTGTAACTCAAAAGCGTTTCCTCTAAAACCTGCAGAACTCACATTTTCTGAGTTGTTTTGGCTGTTATTTTCTTGACACAGGAAATAAAAAAAGTAAGGATGATGCGTTTTGAAAGGAGGTGAAAGACTAATTGGGTAAATGAACCCCTGCCACCAAGTTTAGCATGTTTTAAACTCATTTAATCCATTGGCAGTGCCACCAGGATTTATTTGCACAATTTTGTGTCATTGGTAAAAGGAAATAATTAGCATGATCGCAAGAGCCAAAGTTGGTAAAAAGCGCATTTTTTTTCCATTCCTGCAGAACAATGTTTGTAAGAAAAAAATCATATCCTGCTGGGTGTCATTTTTTATGCATTCCTGCCATTGAATTAGCAATCATGGATTTTGAAGACAATGGGTTTTGCTTTTTGGTATTTCCACCAACTTTGGTTATTTGGCCAAAGCTGCATATCAGCAACCTTTGGTCAAACCAAAATGCACCTTTGTGCAAAATTTTCCCTGCTCTGCTGCACAATGGAAATTGACCTGCTGCTGTCCAAGGGTTGAGAAGAAATCCCAGAATATCAATATTGTATCAAACATTTTCCTGCAGTTCTCTGTATTACCCATAACAAAAATGGGTACTTTCCTGTTATCTCAGTACCCATTTTTCTTTGTCTCATTAATTCAGTATTGGTTAGGTTAGGTTAGGTTAGGTCAGGTTATGTTAATTGAAAGATATTTGTAACTAACATAACCTGACCTAACCTAACTTTACCTAACCACCTCCCAAAATCAGTTTCAGCAGAATGCGGAAAAATGAAATTCACAGTTTCTGGTAGGTGCATAGAAAGTAGGTACTGAGATAACAGGAAAGTACCCAAAAAGGCTTGTTTCTCCAACTCAAAATTTCAAGAAGTCAAAACCTCCCTGAGTCAAATTTTTTGCTGGTCCCTTGAAATTTGACTTAAAAAGGTTCAAGTGCAGAAAAAAATTTTGTGCAGGTCCCTAGGATTTTGTTGTAATCAAGTTTATTCATTGCATTATTATGTGCGTGAAATAAGTGAAGTGCATTTTTCAGGATGTTCCTGTGAGTTGCATGGTTTGTGAATCGTATAACTACAGTATGAGAGAGAGAGAGAGGGAGGAAGTTGGCAGGTGCGGTTTATTGCGAGTCGTCGGTGTAACAAAGGGAAAAATTTTTGGTTGGTGCGCTGACCTCCGCTCTGTATATTTTCCCGGGTGTTGCTTGAGTTTATTGACCAGTGCTGCTGCACTCACTGGGATTGCTCCTTTTTTTTTTCTTGTTGCTCTCTGTTGAGAGAGAGAGACACGTGACGAAAGAAGGAATATAAATATTGGCCTGAGCAGCTTTCATTTATCTTTGTTGTTTTTGCTCTCCTTTTTTTGCGTGTGTGTGTGTGTGTGTGTGTGTGTGTGAGTATGACAAATGCCCCAGATTTTTTCTATCCTTTTTTTGGTCTGAAATTCTGTGTGTCAAGGATTTTTTGTCATAGGGTGAATCTGAGGGCTGGTGGTTTTTATCCTCGTGTTTGAATTCGTGATCCTTGATCCACTTTCCCGCTCACCTGTGATTGTTTTTGTGACTTCACGTGTTGAAAAATTGTGTTGAGGTTTTGTTTTCCTAAGCTTCGTGATAATGATGAGCAGTGTTGTCGGAATTCACTCCCGTTTTTCTGTATCCCTGCGAGACAATTTTGAGTGCAGAACGTAATTCCTTGTTCCATTGGAAGCACGTGAGAATAATCTGAAATGAATTTTTACAGCATTCGTTATTTAATGAAACGTTAACTCAAGGTAACGTGATGATTTTTTCAAAATATATTAAGCAGCAAGATACAGTACTTTCAAACCGCTCTGAGCAGAATCTATAGGTACTAGTTGATTTTCTCTGAAGGAGTTTTTTTCGCTATTGAATGCAGCGCGATTTGTGTAGGTTTATTTATTGATATATTTTTTGGATTTTTTGTCTACGTCCACTTTTTGGTTGTTTTACTGTGGAAAAGGTATCGCCTGAGTAAACTGACGCACAAGTTTACGTGATGTAAGTCAAATTCCAGTGAGAAAGTTCCAAGCTGTGTTCAAGGGCATCCCTCCATTGATGCGTTCAAGGATAAGCTTCTCTGGAGTTCTGGGATTTTCAGGTGCATTGTAGGAATGGCTTCATGACCGTCAACTTATTGTGAGGTTGTCTGGGACACTGTCCCAATTTTTAAAAAATATAACCTTGCGTGTCACAGCCAGAGTAGTTGATTTAATACAAGCAGGTAAAAAATAAAATGAGGCGATAACTGTGTGGTGGTCAAGAAAGTGGATTTGCAGATTTTAGACATCAAAAAGGGAGATTAATCAGGAAGGAATTTAACAACATCAGCCATTTGATCAAAGCAAAAATGGAAGGTACAATAACTTGATATTTTTTCTAAATAGAAAATGCAAGAGCCTTTTGCATTTCTTTGTTTAGACTTTTTAGGGACTAAAACATTTTTCTGAGGGAGTTTTTGAGTTATGACTTAAAGCCTGATTTGTGTCAGTTGATCTATTGAAATGATTTTACAATGTAAATATTGAAAAAATTGCATAATTCATACGGTGTCCTACTTTCAGGAAGTTTCCACATTGCCTGTGGAATGCATAAAAATAATTTTTTATGGTACAGGTGGTACCTTTGAATTTGACCCTAATCTGTTGCCAAACCAGGGCCAACTTGCAAAGCAGTTAAATTGCAAGACACTTTGTGAAATTCAAAAGTATCAGTACAAAAATGCAAAAAAGTCGCCAAAGCAGGTCAAATTGCAGGGCAAGGGTAAAATTGCAATTCAACCTCCCTGCAAATTTTACTTTAAATTGCAGGGGGTTCAAATTGTTGGAGGTCAAATTGCAAGGTACCACCTGTACAGTGTATTTTCTGGTGAAGGTGCAAATGTAGTCCAAGTTCAGCCACACAAGATCCTAAAAAAATGTAACAAAGGAAGGTTAAAGCAAAAATTTTTTGAATTACAGATATCTAAATGCATTGGTCTTGAATTTTTGGGGCAGGGGTTTCATGGAAATTTGCTAGGGTTGTTTGACTTTGAGATGTTGAACATATGTCATCAAGTAAAATTCAAGATAAATCACAACTCAACATTTTTTTTAACATTTTGAAAATGTTTCCAAGTAAATTGTTTTCCCAAAATTTCGACAACCCCTTTACTATCCTGATCATTCTGTTTTCAGTCATTTTGTTAATGGTTTTATATTCTGACATGTGTTCAAATTTCTTTAAAAGATTTGGTTTTAAATGTGTAGGCTTTTTGAAGGTGGAAGAATTTGACAAATATTTAAAAATTTACTCATCCAAAACCAGTGAAACCAGAACCTTAGAAATTTTCAAATTGAAGTTCATTCAATTAAATTTGCAGTGATCATGCGATTTTTTACTCAATTAATATGGGTGGTTTTCATTTTGACTGCTTTTCCATAGTTAAGATTTTCCTTTGAATTTGTAAATGATGGGGCAAGTGTTTTTTCATTGTTGAAATAATTTTTTAAATTAGTGCGCTTTGGAAGTCTATGATGGAATTATGTTGGACATGTGGACTTATTGAGGGAAGCAATTTGGTGTCTAAAATTTGAATCTTAATGCAGATATTTAATTTAAAAAAAAGGCGATGACCAGAAATAGGGACCAGCTGCGCATATTTGATTTCAGGCTTTTTCTACTGTCACATATTAGGGTTCTGTGTCTTATCATTTGATCTTTGCCCTCATAACCACAAATGAAAACTCTTTCTCTCTTTGGTTTCAGTTGTTACCAACACGATTGCTTGGATTTTATCGGGTGTGTGTGTGTGTGTGTGTGTAAGTAAATGTGCATGATAACCTCAGGCATGCGCCGGTCAGTCAACTTGAGCCGCCACAAAGGGAAAACGTGTGTGGGCTTTTGAAGGGCTTCTTTCCCCCCTTGACTCGGCTTTGTGTTTCGCGTGTATCGGGTTCCGGAACAACTTCATGTGAGCCAAAAAAACCCTCGTGTTGAAGTTTTGAATATAATTTTTAAAAAGTTCTTTTGTCCAATCAGAGAATCCGAACTTTGTTTGGTGATATATCTTACGATGTATTTTCAACTGAACTTCTTGAATGGGGAAATTAATTTACTGTCTGTACTCAGATATTAAGAGATATAGGTATGGATTTCTTGCTTAAAAGTTGAATTGTGAGTAAGATGCGGATTACTGTATTTAAGCAAGTGTATTCAAGCAAGTATCATGCATGCTTAAGTATAATGCACACCCAGGGTTTTCAGTCTAAAATTTTGATTCGATTTTATCCTCAAGGCAGATGCACAGCTTGGTTCATGGAAATTTTGTCACATTGCCAGTATCTTGAGACATCGTTTGGATATTGGGAGATTTTTTTAAAGACACATTTTGTTGTCAGAAGTGCATTTTAGATGTCTATAGCAATGTTGTCTCCAATAATTGTCTTTGAACAGTATAGTATAACAAATTTTTGTTTGTGTCCCATAGGGTTCACTCCCCATTTCATAGCAGTTCTCTACAAATAAATTCTCTCTTCAAAATTTTTTCTGGCCTTCAAATTTCATTCAGGATCGGGGAAATTTTGAAAAAAGGAAATTTCCCATTTTCATAGAAATTTTGTCACATTGTCAGTGACATATTGAAGCATTGTTTGTGGATCTTGGGAGATTTTTTCAGACAAATTTTGTTGCCAGAAGTGCATTTTACATGTCTATAGGAATCTTGTCTCCCAGAAGTTTTCTGTATAACAAATTTTGTTTGTGTTCCTTGGGGGCATAGGGTTCACTCCCCATTTCATAGCGGTTCTTTACAAAGAAATCCTCTCTTCAACGATTTTTCTGGCCTTGAAATTTCATTCTGGAGAGAGAAAGAGAGTCCACCTGACCTGTGGTAGATGGAAAAAAAGGTGAAATTCACGGTGAAAATTCAGCTGGCGTTCATTTGTCCGCCCTGGTTTTTGCGATGGCGACAAAATAGGAAGAAACCCCGACATGTGACGAACGGTTAGCAACTAACCAACCAACCGACTTCAGGCTTTTCCCTTCCCTTTTCCTTTCGCATTCAGTGTCGATCGTTTCTTAATACTGTATAAAGTATTTCCCTTCGTGTCCTGTCGACTGTGTTCACGTGTCTGCGGTTTTGAGGGAGCGAAGGGTATATGTTCTCAGTTGTGTCTGTGCCTGTGCCCGAGGAAGTGAAACGTTTGTGATGCTGTGTGAACAATGGTGCCCCGGATAATGGACGCGTCGTGTGAAGTTACCGTATTTTATTTTGTGTGTTTTGCGCGATGGACTCGGGCTGACGTGTCGGGTGTTGGCTCCGGATAGTGGACCTGCTTCCTTGAGCAGTGATGGTGCTTTAAAAACAAAATCTGGTGTCTGTCATAATTTTTTTCAAGTGATTCCAACTTCATTTGCATGTTTTGGTCTTTATTGTGTCTAGATTACTGTAATTTCACGTATAGCTTGAAACATCAAAATTCCATTGCAACGAATCTCGTTTTAACGAATGTTTTATTTTACCGAATTTTTTTTCTTGGGTCCTGGTCCCATTTTATCAAAATCTCATTAAAAAAAAATTCATTTTTAGGCTGTAATCTCAGTACGTTACGACGAATTTGTGGCCCTGATTTCATGCATA
The DNA here is from genome assembly GCA_905338405.1 of Notodromas monacha. Classification (NCBI taxonomy): domain Eukaryota; kingdom Metazoa; phylum Arthropoda; class Ostracoda; order Podocopida; family Cyprididae; genus Notodromas; species Notodromas monacha. The sequence goes on along the minus strand of CAJPEX010005370.1, from coordinate 10,978 downwards.
GGCCGCAGGAATTATTCAATAAATGTCTGAAATGAGAAAAAAATTTAAATTGAGCAAAATTCCAATTTTTTCCAAGAAAAAAAAAAACTTTGTGTAGAGAAACGATTTAGTTCAAAAAAGAATACACCGAACAATATATTTCTTGGAAATTCAATCTAAAATTTGGTAAAAACCATTACAACGAATTTTTGGTTATAACGAACTTGTGTTGAGGTCCCTGGGAGTTCGTTGTAACGAAATCTTACTGTATTTTGGCAATCGGTTAACGTACTGATCCAATGATGGATTTTCCACTTGCTAGAACAAACAGAAATTCTTTCTGTGTGAATCTTTTTCTTTTTCCTCGTGTGTGTGAATCTGGGATGATGAGAAAATATGAGAGAAGAAGAGTGGGTTTTTGTTGAGTTGAGTGTGATTGGCTTTGAGTGTTTCGATCCGGTTTTGATCTTGAATCATGTCCTGGGATCGAATCGATTCCCTTTCCATCCGGTTTTGGGTTTGTTGACTCGAGATCGGGACCGAAGATCCGGAACTGGGGGAACAAGAAAAAAATTAATGAATTAAAAAGTCAAGTTCATAATCACCAGTTATCATTTAACTGGTTACTCGCTGTGTACAATTAAAAAATTTTCAAAAACCCAATCCACTATAGTCGTGCGAACGAACTCAAGATCCGCTAATTTTCGTTCAAATCTTTGCCAATTTTCTTCGGGAATATGTATCTGAAAAAAAATTTTTTTTTAGTCTCACCACGCATCTGAAAATTTGAAACCCTTTGAGTTTAAAGCAAAAGTTTGCTTGCGAATCGGAATTGTCATTTTTCTCTCAGGATAAGGCAGAAACAAACGCAAGTGATTTTTACAGAAAGACACACATTAAAAAATGAGGAAAATTCCTCTGTTGAAAATTTCACGAGAACAATTTGCAAATTGAGTTTTATTTGTAATTTCACTGCACGGACAAGTTTGTAAGCGTTTATTTGTCAAAAGAAGATATTTCGTCTGATACTTTTATCAGATTTTCAATTAAATTTATCAGTTTCCTGAAATAATTTTCGATAATCCGTCGGCCTCATTTTTGGGTGTTCGAAAATCTCCAAGGGCGTGATAAGATAATAATTTCACCATTTCAGTGAATGCATTTTTGGATGGATTGTCATTTTGTTTCCAATTGTAATATGCAACCTTTTTTGGGTGGAAAACGAAGAAAAAAAGCAGTTTCTTTTACACAAACAGTATTTACGTAAATATGGCAGTGATTTCTTTGTTTGGTCCATTTTTGTGTGATATTTTTATGAATCGTAAAAGAGGAATAATTCATTTCTGCAAGTTATTTATTCGGGAACGAATCAATCAGCAATGAAAAAATATTCGTATCGTGAACCAAATCTTGGGGCTTTGCATAAACGAGGTCAAGTGCAGCTGTTTTTTTGTTGATGATGTGAAGAAATGCTTTATTCGTTCATTCCTGCATCGCTTTTACAGCGAATTATCATTTATTAAAATTTTTTGAATTTTCGAACACCCAAAAAAAAAAATATCGACGTAATCGATTGTACAGTATTCAAGGAATTTTGCTGGCAACACTTTATTTTATGTTCTTTGAGCAAGAAACGATTCAAAATAGCCCCAAGTTTTAATTGATAGTCTCCCGAAGACAAATTCCGAAATTTAGAAACTGATTGACGTATATCTTCCGAGATGATTCTCATCACGTATTTCGTTTTAATCGCGAGCAAAAGAAAATATTTTAGGGAAGTCTTTCGCATTTGACCTGTTTGTAGTCTCAGTCCACAAAGTTGCTTATCTTTTTTCCGTGTGATTTTTGATCCGTTCATTTCAGATAAGGTTATAATTGCTTCTTACCAAATCAGTCGATTTTCCCCCACTTGAAGTTGTTTGTGTATGAACAAAAGTGCAACATCACTAAGCACTCGGTCATGCTCATCGGCAAAATCATGAAATTATTTTTCGTTTAATTTTAAGAAAACGCCCCCCCCCTCGTCCCTCCGGGAAATTAGTTTTCATTGTCCAGCCTGAAAAAAAGGAAATTCAAACATCAGCTTGGGAAATTAGAATAAACAATTTCGAATTGATCTACGGTATTTTTTTTCAATATCCTAATTTTTATTGTCGATAGGTTTTATTTTTCCTTCTGGTCTGGAAGATTTTTTCCCCTTGATTTTGACAGTTGAGGAAATTTCTGACTTGTTTCTCATCTATTGGAAAACACAGGGAATATCATGGTTTAAAAAAAAAAATTTCACCTCGGATGTCATTTTTCAAAGTTTCTGCTTCAACCTTTTGGTGTTGGGAAATTTTTTTTTCATCCCGCACGAAAGTTTAAAAACATCAATTTATTCATCATGGGAATTTTGTTGACAGTTTTATTTTTTCGTGTCTAACTTGAAAATTGAAGAAAATTCAATCGATTATAAATTATTACGTTTATTTTTCAGGTGTTTTGTATTGATTTCGTGAAATGTGTTGATACGGTGTTGTTTTTTTTTTTCGTCGGGGTTTTTTGTTTTTGGTGAAGTTTTGTGAAGTTTCCGCGTCGTCACACGCGAAGGAACTTTTCGTTGGTCGTCGATGTCGAGCCGTGTCGTCGTCAACGACGTCATTGCCATCGTCGCAGTCAGGGTCGTGTCCCAGTTTTCCGAGTCGTTTACCGCGATATTTATACATATATTCGGAGCTTCATATATATCTATTTGTTTAGATATATTTATATATTGTATATATATATATTCCCTCATTTCTTTGTGTCCATGGACGAGGTGATTTCGTCGCCTTCAAATTTGAAAAGCGGAAATTTCTGGGTATTTTTCGAAAGATTTTCCGGGAGATGGTCTTGGTCAGGTGAGTCTCCGATTTTTCTTCCTAGTGAACATCATGATGTACTTGCGAAAAGAACATGGAGATGTGGAAATGAGAAATGGATAAGAAATGCTCATGGACTACTAGAAGATGAATTTTGGATTTTTTTTCATTGTTGGGATCTATGAGTGGACGCCCATCTCTCAATTTAGTTCTTTTCTTCTGAATTTCACAATCTTATTTTAAATCAATTATGGGGTCTGGAAGCATCCCGTGTAAACCAGAATTAAATTTAAAAGCCTTCATCTTGAGACAAAGAGACTTGCGTGCATTAAAATTCTGTTACAACGAATCTCATTTTAACGAATTTTTGGTGGTCCCAGCAGTTTCCCATAGGCGTAATCTAATGAAAATCTTGTTATAACAAAGTAATTTTAGTCTGTAATCTCATTATAATGAATTTTTCGGCATGATTCTGTGCATAGCCCATTTGGGATTACTCCATAAATGGCAGAAAATGTGGAAAAAATTAGGAGATGTAGCATTACAATTTTACAAATTCTTAAAAGAAAGAAATCTGTGTGCAAAGAAAACTTGGTCTCCAAAAAGATGCACTACAGGACATATTTTTGGAATTTCTTTAGTTCATCCATTCTCGACTGCATGCCTTTTTCAAATAAACGGTATGTCAGAAGAATGTTCCTCTATGTTTGAAAGAGCTATGAGTGAATAAGTTGACTGAGAAAGAAGTGCAGTATTTTTACCATAAGTAATTTTGTTTCATTTTATCTTTCAAGACAAGCAATACTTTAGGACGAATGTTAGTTCAATTAAAGGAGAGTTCTATTTGCATCAAAGGATTTCTCTTCATTTCATCAGAAGAACTCATTAATTATGCTAGGCCTTGAATTATTTGTTTTAGAAGCATTATGAAGTATGCATTCCCCATTTCAAATAAAATTGCAGTCTGAAATGTGTTCAAAATCATGAATCTCAATATAATAAATTTTTTGTTATAAAAGATTTTTTCTCAGGTCTCCAGGAGTTTGTTGTAAGAAGATTTTACTTCACTTTAAAAAATGAAAATAAGCATAATTCAGTGCTTTTTCACCAGTTCTTTCTTTGTCTTTGCTGATACACACCTTGATACAGGTATATTATTTTTTTATATTTGTATAATGTGAAAAAGAAATACAGTGAAATCTCTTTAAAACGATGCTTTTGAGACCAGTGAAATAGCTTCATTGTAATGAAAAATTCGTTAGCATTCTTGAAAGTGTCTCAGTTGTCATTGTGACTATTGTGCAGGGACCCAAAAAACAGCTTTGTTGTAAACAATCATTCTTCATTGCAAGAAAACAAGATTCTACTGTTTCAAATCTACAAATTCATTTGTAACCATAAAGAAGGGAACTTTTGGAGGAAATAATTTAATCCTCCATGTGGAACCTTTTTTTGAATGTCATACGTTGAAAGCATTCTGGAGATACCAAAACAAGAGGAAGTAAATTAGTGATTGGTGTTTTATTTTGGTCGACCGTGTATGGTTTCGGAATTTTCCCGATTTTGCGTGTTCGATTCAGTTCGTATTTATTCGTATTGCTCGTGATGACTTCTGTGCATGGGCTGGTGACTTGAGTGTATCTTCCTCGAGAATCGGAACCTTTTTAGCATAATTTATTCAGATCATTCAGCTCCTGCACCTCGAAGGTTGTTCTCGTCACAGTTGTGACAATTCTTGTTGAGTCTGTGTTGAAGGTTTTTTTTGTTTTTCTACGTGAGGCTCTCGGGACTATTTCCGAATATTTTTTTCAAATTTGTTCTAATTCCCACTCTATGTTGACACAAAATTTAAAGAAAAAACAAGGCTTATTTTTAGTTTTTGTTTTGAGGTAAATTTGTTGGGCAAGCATGCCATGCATTAATAATTAATATAAATTCTTTGAAATGGAAATCATTCCATTTCCTCAAAATTGCAGTGCCAGGAACTTCCTGGTAAAGTTAGCATCCTTGACTATAGAATTCCTGGCCTATTAAAAGTGTAGAAACTAATGAAGGTTGAATATATTTCTGAGTATATAAGCAGCTCATCTAGATCAGATCATCATCAGTAGTTGATTTGAGTTATTCATCATCCAACTTATCCTTAGCTGCAAGAAGAGTTTGCTGAGTCATACATCAATTTATCTTGCAAAATACATTATCCTGTTAAACTAGGAATTCCTAGTCCTGTCTGGGACTGATTGCTGTGCTTTATTGCCTTACTTGACACTTGACATCAACTTATATTGTTGTGACGTCTGTCCCCAATATAAATTGGTAGCAGAGCATTTCAAAAAAGTTCATAACAAGTGAAGTTCACTGGGACATCTAACCCAAATAAAAGTTGACTCATTTTGATGCTATTTGAGATTTATTATAATATTTTTATTATATCAGTTCACCTGCTGTTTTCATCTGTTACAGAAAAAATCCATCTTCTTAGAACTTGATTTTTATTATCTTTGAATTGCAACCCCTTAACCCCTCTACACAGAAAATCAATTACATAAAGACCCCCACATTTGGACACCTCGACATGCGGACAATTTGAGATAAGAACATTTATTTTTCAATAAAAAGGGCATACTGTAAAAAAAAGGCCTGGCATGCAGACACTGACTCAGCATGAGGACATTGCATGATAAAATCGCCAATAAATTTCACAAAAATTTACTTTCATTAGGCTTGACTGCAAGAAACAGATATTTCCAACCCTCAGATTCATGCAAGAAGAATTCTTTGTCATTTTCCCTTCCATTCAGCTAATCTAAAAAATTACCAATTGCATAGAGGGACTTCTTTCTCTCTTTGTTACTTGAATGTTATTTTTGCAGCAGCCAACATTTCAATGTACTGTACAGAGGTACACTATTCAATCCTCCAACTGTTCTTATTGAGTTGAAAATATATCCACTGAATCAAATTAAAATGGCAAACTTAAAAAAATGGAATTCTGAAGAATATTTCTTCCACGAAACACCAATTAAAATTTATATTATGTAAGTTTATGGGAAAACAAGACTCAACTTATGGACAATTCAACTTTGGGACACTTGTTTCACCTACAGTATTACGTCCGCATCTGGGGGTCTCACTGAAGATGAAAATCAAGTGTCATGTAAAAGAAACTTAGTTATTAAGAAACTTAGAACTTAGTTATTGCTTTCAAAATTCTCAATCCCTGTTTGACTCTTGAGAGAATTCAAATGAATTAGTTTTTATTTTTTTTTAGTATTATTTTCAGTTTTTGTGCAGTTGAATTCGACTCTTTTAGATGCCATTTGAGATGAATTGTCTTCCTCCGACTTCCGACGGAAGTTGAGATTGATATCCGTGACTTCTTATCTGCGTTTCGTGTCTCAACTCCCCATTTTTCTTTCTCCTCTTTTCTTTTTTTCCCCCTCTTCAATCTGCTCTTCTCGTTATATATTTCGGGCTAGTATGCATGGCTCATCTTCTCTGATTTCATGAAAGAGGAACAAAAAAAGATCGTGTCACACGAGATGCAAGGTTTTATTTTCTCCCTCTCTGTGGTTCTGATGACGTTCGTTCGTTCGTTCTCGAAGGGATCATATTTCTTCCTCCTCAAGGTTCATGGGATTTAATGAGGGACGCTTTCAGTCGTGTACACGTATTTATTTATTTATATTTATTTTTCGAATGGTAGTTAAATTTTTTTTTTTTGAAAAGCCATTGCCAAAATTCAGTGCGTTCTTTTTTTCATGATCGAAGGAAGCTCCGTCGCAAAAATACTGTAAATGATTACCAGAGTGTGAGATTCGGTTTATTATGTTTTGACAGGTACAGTGCTTTCTTCTTGCGTGCTGAATTAGATTTTTTGAAGAGCCGATGCCAAGATTCAGTTCGTTCTTTTTTGCGTGATCGACGGCGGCTATTCCACAAAATTTTTCCACCACAAAAAATAATTGAATGTGTTTGAGATGCCTTAGTGTGAGATATTTTTGCAGGGCATGATATTTTGCGTGTAAGATTCCATTTCTGACAAATTATGACAGATTTCAAAGCGTTCCTTTTTTTCGTGATCAAGGAAGCCTTACTGAAATATATAGTATAACTCCCTTTGAGTGGAATTTCAAGGTACTTGAAAAAAAAATCCGAGTTCAGGAGGTTTCGAATTAGGAAAAATAACATTTTTGTTGGGATGAAGAAAGAAGAATTGCAGGAAATGTTAATTTTCTGGGCCTGTCTGGGCCTTGATTTGCTTGAGAGAATTTGAGAGAGAAAACATTCGAGTTAGAGAAGGTTTTTCTGCACGTTGTGCCCAAAAGAATTCAGACAGGGACTTGATCAATTTTACTCATGAAGGTATTCAACTTCGGGAGGCTTGAGTTATCATTAATTAAAGTTCAATTGAAAAAAGGAAAATTTTAAAACCGATTTTCAAGCAAGCCTCGGTATATTTTATAAAACAAAAAAATTGACCTGCCACTTTGAAAAGCGTAAAATCAAAATACAATTGAATGTCTAATACAGTAATTTCGAGCTATTTATTGCACTGATTTTTCCACAATAGACGTTGAAGCAAAATGAAAAATCGACAAACGATTTGGTTATCGTGAGATTTTTGGCTAGAGTCATAATTGGATTCCAGTGGGATTGTCTCAAATTTTGCGTGCATTCAAGGAATTTGTGGGCATCCACCCGAAAAGTATATTGTCACGGTTGGGGATTTTATTTCAGGGTTGTCTGAGAATTTCTTCCCTCCGGAAGTTTTTATTTAGACTGACTGTGAAGCGAAAAAATAAGCCGTAATAGTTGCAGAAAACAAATTTTTTTGCCAAAATATGTTTCTGACCTGCACCCATTGACCATATTAGTCTAAAAAAAATGAAAGGAAAAATGGCAGGAAATTTTTCGCGCATGAGCTTATCAAATTTAAACTGATTTCTGCGTTATTTAATTACTCTAATAGGGAATCATTTTCTTCGGGGGGATGAAAGGAAAAAAAAAAAGAGTTTATTGTTGTGCTTGATGCAGTATTCTATCGAAGAATATTTTCAAGCTTCGTCTTTTTCTCGGCAATGAATGAGCAGAAAATTTGGTAGGAAGAGAAAATAGCTTTCAGCAAAGAAAAATTGACGTCTTCATAATTATCATCGTTACAGTGTTTTCTTTTTTGTTTCGAATAAATCCGTGAATTGTGTCACACGGAGAATGAAAAAAAAGTGATGAATTTCATTTCCTCGGGTTTATTATTCAACACCAGTTGGAAACGGGGTTCGTGATATGACATCAATTCGATTTGGAAATGGTTGCTGTGTTGATTCCATAACATCCGTAGGTGTCTTTATCACGGATACATGACGTGTAATTTTTCATCTCTTTTTTTTGGGGGGACTACAGTCGGAACACCGCTCGGAATTTCAAGTATTTCATCGGCTGTGGGATTATACAGCGAATAAAAAAAAGGGAAAGCATTGGAGGTATTTTTACGAATCTGAATTTTNAAAAAAAGTAACAATATGCAAATAAATTTTGAGGTACATTATATATTTTTGTTCCGTCCAGAAAAAAGCGCGCCTTTTTAGAGCGTTTTTTTTCTCCTTTCAAGTTGTTAGTTCTTCTTGCTCAAGGCTCCAACAATTCAGTCTTCAGCTTGGAGGTCAAAGTTTTGCAATGGTTCGTTTAATGCATTTTCGTCATCACTTCTCGAGGTCCTGCGCAAAAACCACGCAGAAAAAAAAATTAAGTGAAACTGAATTGGAAATTTCGCTCTTGTTTGAGGAAGGAAGTCCTGTAGATTTATGCATTTTAAAAAACCAATAATTTTTATGCTGTACCTGTGATCAACACTGAGGCAAGGTTGAGATGCTTATGCGAAGTTCAAAATGCCATTTATAAAAAGGTTTGGCAAAAAATCCCTTCATGATTAAACTTTCTTGTAGAAAGATGGAGGATTCGACTTATAGTTCAAGTTTTTAAAATTAAGCTATCGAATATTGATAGTTGATCTCTTATGAGGTGAATTGAGAAGGGGTTTGACGAATTCACGTTAAACAAAGATGCCTTAGGGGAATTTTTTTAATGGGGACGAGTCGTTTTGTGGTGGTAAAACAATTGAAATGGAGCAAACCCTAGTCACAAATTTTGCGTTTTTATTTTACAATTATTTCTAAAATTGCTACGAATTGTGTGCAATTTTCGTCATATATCTTTCTGTATTCAGAATTACAAAATATTGTGTATTTCTAGTCGCTTGGTTTTTATATATTAATTACTCTACCACGTTTTATCACGTAATGTATTTTTTAAATTTGTCCATTTTTCCCATGCAGTGATGCATTACTGCACATGTTGTTCAACCAGAAAGTACTATACTGAACTGTACGGAAATCTAGATTTAGACTGCCAATTATTTGGAATATCTTTCAGTACTCACGACTTATTTTTGGGATGGGGTTCATATTACAGAAGTGTCTGAAAAAATAGTTATTTTCTGAGAAAAGGTCTTTATTTTTGGTTGAGTACTACTGTCGGAAAAAAAAAAGACAAAAACAAAACAAGAAGCTAAACCGTTTTCTCCCCCCGAGTGTCCCATTGAATCTCGTGTCCCTGTTTTGTGGTTATACTGGTTACGGAATCGTGCCTATTTTTTATTTTTACGTAACACGAATGCCTTCGCATTATTCTGGAATCTTCTCCAGGGTTCTGTCACGGCAACTTCCGATTTTATTATTCTTCCCCTCCCCCTCCCTTTTTTTTTTAGAAGTCCTGGTGTTATTGTGCTGTCACCGAAGGGAAGTTGATTAATGCGCGCTGTCGAAGTATTGAAGCGAGTGCTTGCAACAAGGGGGGGAATCCGGAAAGAAAAATGGGGATGGGATGGACATGTTTTCATTTTCTTTTGAATGAAATGTTATTGGGGACGGATTGTCACCACAATGTAAGTTGATGTGAAGTGTTGCAATAAAACGTAATAATCAGTTTGGGACAGGACTGGGAATTCCGTGTGGGAAGTTTAAAGTTGATAAATCAAAGTTTATTTCAACAGCTAATTGAATAACCACTAAGAAAACTGTTCTCATGACTAGGATACATTGATTAAGGAACAACTCAACTGAACTGATGATGTGTTTGAACATGAGCTGCTTATAAATTTGGAGATATTCAACCTTCCCTGGTTTCTACTTTGCATGACAGAAAGACCTATAAAGAGATGATAAGACCTATAAAGCAGAAAGACCTATAAAGCAATTGCTACAATTCTAGCTTATGCTGCAATTCTTGTTACTGATATTTTGATTTCAATTATGCATACAATTGTAAATTCTGGAATTTTGTATTTTATTTATTTTTTGGTATCCATGTACAGCTCATATCTGTTTCCAATTCTGTTTCCCATTCTGAAGTGATTGAATGGATTTTGGTTGGTTGGGTTTGGATGTGGAAATGTTGATTGAACCTTGTGAATGCTGAAAAGCAGAAAATGAAGCGTTCTGTTCATTCATTCATTCATTCATTCATTCAGAAAGACCTTTAATAGGTCAAGAATTCAGAGTCAAAGATGCTACAGTCCCAGGCTGTTTCAATGGGGTTTCACGGTAGGTATTCAGATTCTGATGAGAAAATTAGGAATTGTTTTCCAAAATCATATGTTATTCTTATCTTGAATTTTCAAAGGGTTTCTAGTTCAAGCAGGGACTGTTTCTCATCATAGACATGTTCAGCTAAAATTGATGGCGTTTTTCCATGAATAATTATATTTCTACTCATACAAATAGTGTGCAATTTTATTTTGAGTAACATTCTTTGTCAACATTGCTATACTTTCTAGAAGTTGTTCACCAACAATTTTTGTTTGGACAGGAGCTAGTTTATTGAATTTGCTGCAGTTGAAAAAAAGGTTTACCAAACTCAAAAAATAAAAAAATAACACCATTGTGCAGTATTGTAACAAAATTCTACTTGTAGTTTAAAAATATTCTATTTTTCAATGTGATCTGACATTTTTCTTCGGTATTCATTATGTTGATGTTGAGTTATTTAGGTAAATAAAAACTATGCTGAAGTAAATTTACTGGAAATGAAATGTTTTATATTTTTTTGGTACTACACCAACTACCCGCGAATTTGTGTTAGATTGGTTCCATCAATAA
>CAJPEX010005369.1:0-16667 GCA_905338405.1 Notodromas monacha | reverse complement strand
ATGCTAGCGAGAAAACCCAGTTGGAGGGCCAGTAAAGGGAACTTCCATATCATTTTCTCCTCGCAGGACCGACATCGTCGTCACTTCTGTTGTGGAGTTCACCTGAAATAAAACATTTAGGAGATAATTAACGTAGCAAACCCGGACGAACCATAATTCGGCCCATTAAATTTTTTGGGAGCTATTTGTTTAGTACATCATCAGATATTGCGAACCGGTTTCAATGTCTGGGAAATTGATCAGATTCACTGAACAGGACCCATAAGACCGGGTTCTATTGGTTGGTTTTTCAAGGTCAAACTTCTGTGGGTATGCTTGCTTTTATATAGTGAGACCCCCAGATGCAGACATCATTGGTGCACCAGGAGTGTCCCTAAGTTGAGTATCATTTTCCCATAGACTTAGATTATATAATTTTCAAGTTGTGTTTCATGGAAGAAATATTCTTCAGAATTCCATTAAAAATTGTTTTTTTTTTGCTTGAATTTGATTCAGTGAATATCTTTTCAACTCAATAAGAACATTTGGAGCATTGAATAGTGTACCTCTGTACAATACATTGAAATGTTGGCATCTGTAAAAATAACATTCAAGTCACAAAGAGAGAAGGAAGTCCCGCCTATATGCTATAGGTAATTTTTCAAATTAGTTGAATGGATTGTGAAATTATAGCAAAGAATTTTTCTTGCATATATCTTAGGGTTGGAAATATCTGTTTCTTGCAATTGAGCCTAATAAAATTCAATTTTCCTGAAATTTATTTGGGTACATTTATCATGCAAGGTTTGCATGTCAAGTCAGTGTCCATATGTTGGGCCTTTTTTATTGAAAAACAAATGTCCCTATGTGAAATTGTCTGCATGTCAAGGTTGTCCACATGCTATACTGAATTTTGCAGTGGATTACTTTTGAGACCCAAAAATGCAGACATCCCAACATACAGGCTATTTGACCATGGGAGACTAGAAACTTTAAACAATATCACCCAACATTTGGATAATATCATGTTGACATGAGACTTTCCCAAAATTGCTAGAAAGATGGAATTTTTAAAATTTTTGATATTATTCTAAAAAATGAGCTATATTGTATACGGTACAAATGTGAAAAAGTTCATTGAATATTTACTCAAATTTTGTAATAAAAAAAAGATTACTTTTCTCCTTATTTTTTGGAGTATTCATCACCTGTGCACAATATAGCAGACTTCTAATTTTAATTAGCTTTTTTAAGGTTCTTCTGATGCTAAAAGATCATTTTTTGGGTGGTTTTCTTCTACAGTACAAAGTTATATTCTGTATCCTTAAGTTGAGAGACAAGTTTTATTTGATTTTTGGGGGATGACTCCTAAATTTTGTATGAACTGAAAAACAAATTTATAAGTTTCCATTATTGAAATCTATGGGAAAAAAGAATCCAGCATGCTGACAGAGGGACAAGGTATACAAGCGCCAATTATGTCCGCATCTCGGGGCTTCCCTGTATCTATTTTTTTTAAAGCTATCATACTTGTACATTATTAAGAAAAAAAGAGGGAAATGATTTCCTGCGTCTAGAATCTGAGGCTTCCAAAGCTTTCCAGGGCTGTTTAGCACATTGATTAGTTTCCTCAACATTATTCAGGTCAAGTAGGGTATTCTTACGCAGCGTGTCGAGAATTCCTCCGGATTCCTGTAGTCGGGCCTGATGTTGACAACGGCGCTGTGCGCATACCTCGAGGATCGCCAGACTTGCTCGAAAATTGTCATGTAAAGGTTTTCATGAATTCAGCGGGAAAATTAGGGTGGGGTTCGGGGGATTAAATGCGAGCGAAGGTTATGTTGCGGGGGTTATTTTCTGCCGGTGTATGAGGAGGAGCGGGAGAGAAACAAAAAAACGGCAATCATGCAGATATTGCGCGAGGCCCGTTTTCGCGCAGAATAGAGATAAAAATTTGCCGGGTTGCGGCTGAGGTTTTGCGGAAGTGTCGCGGATGTGGGGGGGGTTTTGAGTTGCATTTGCTTCTTTTGTGTCGCATACCTTCTATGGTTTCAAGTGTTTTGTAATTTCGTGGCTGTTGTTTGAAGCGGCAGTGTTCCCAACATTTATGAGCCCGAGGAGCAGTAAATTTTCAGCTAAGTACCTGCTGCTGTCCTCCGAACAAAACCTTGTATTACAAAAATTAACAGACGAAGCAGTTTTAGCATTTCGCAAAAAAAAAGTAATCCTAGTGAAAATTTAGGATGGTCACCTCAAAGAAAATTTGTTTAGAAAATTACGTTTCATAGCCAAAAAAAGGATGACTTCCATGTCCAAATATAATAATGTTTTTGCGATAAGGCACAAAACAATACCCACTGTGAAGAAGAGGAACCTGAAATCTGAATCATTTGATTGAGTGATGCAGTATTTTCACAAAATTGAAATCACATTTTTAAAGACAATTATTTAACTTGACCTGGTCTATGTCTGTATGTATGTCTGTCTAAGGGGTATCCAGATTTAGACAAAGTTTGCGACTGAAATTTAACCTACTTTTAAATGTCCAATGTAGCTGAAATTGTGCACACTTGTCATGCAATGTTTCAAAACTTCATGACCAGAAAATTGTAAAATTGAAAAAGCATTAATTATCAAGAGACACACTTTTAACCACTTTAAAACTGTTCAAATGTTGTGACAGAGTAATTTGGTACCTTAACGTACTGCTATACTATGCGCAATTGTACAATAAATTTGTCTGAGAAATAAATGTGAATTTTTGAGAATAATCAAATTGGACTACTGTTAGATGGCAGTCCACATTAATTGAGTACTATAATTTGCTATAAATTACTCACCTTCTGCTTGCAGCCAATCAGGATTGACATATGTCAGGTGACTATGATTCCTGGAAGAGAAGAGAGAGAGAGAGAGAGAGGGAGAAACCATTTGCCATATTCTCAAGCATCCCAGACAGTACAGCACAAGTAATAATCCTGTTAAGTGTGTGCAAATTTTCTCTGCTTTTTGTGCAATTGAAAACTGTGAATCTTGGGGCAAAAGAAATAGACTTCAACTTTTATTGTACAGTATAGGATTTCCTAAATAATTTCCCAGCTGCACTCCACAGCTGATTTGGTGTTTTATTTTCAAAGAAAACTTGCTTTTGTGAAGCTAATTCAGAAATGGATTAAAATTTTGGGGTTGTATTTATCAAGAATTGCTTCAAACATTGTGATAGTTTTTTTGTGGCAATCCAGGACACTTCTTAAGATAACAGTGAAATGGCATTTTTGCTTCAACCCATTAGTCTTTGATGATGGAAATTCATATACGTAGTCGCGAATTTTAATACCGTAAATGTTGATTTGATGGTCAATTTTCACCGGTTCCATTCGGAATGAGGCAGTGAAAAGGGAAAGCATGAAGAAGAAAATTTCCTTTTTCAAACAGCGGGTGGGAAGAAAAATCTGGCGAAATGCGACTTTCTGCTGAAAGCTTCTTTTTTCTTTTATTTTTCTTTCTTGCTCTTTTCCTGTTGAAATCAACGCAAGAACGACGTCAATGCTTTTCTCCTGCTGAGTCTTCGTGATTTTCACACAATGCTCGTTTTTATCGCCGCAAATGCATCGCATTTGTTGTTCTTCCTCGTGTGATTTTCAGTTTGAGTCAGATGAAAAATGTCCTGATGTCGAGGATTCTAACTATGAAGTGATGTTTTTTTCTTCTTTCAAAATTCAGTGAATTTATTTATGGAGCTGCTATTTTTCCAAGCGAAAAGGTGGACTTTTATTTGTAGAATACGTGTTAATGAATTGACTGCTCGCGAGAAGAGTAAGTGAAATTAATACTAAGCATCCAAATATGACGCGTAAGTGTAAGTAAAAGTGCAGTATCAAAATATCCGCGAATCATCGTCTATCAATGAGTAAGTTCAAAAAAGAAATTCGGAAGAAGTTCACTTCCATTGGATTTTTTACCCTCTCCTTCGGAGCAAAAAATCCTATTGTTTTTTTTTTTCCTGCTGAATCACGAAACATTTCCTTGGTGGATTACACTAAGCCGCGTTGAGGTAAATTGGCTTCAAGATCGAATGCTTCTGAAAAAAAAAACTCAAGATTTGAATAAATCATCGTGCGACTTTTTGAGCGGGGATTTGAAGTATGAACGTTTTTGTAGCAAAGCAGATCATTCGTCACAAGAATTTGTAAGGCTTTGGTTTTCGTTTTAGTGTTTTCTTTTTCTGTAAGTGAGGAAGGTTAATTTTTTAGAAGAAGTTAACTACCTTGCGTTCTATTAAATAGCGAGGTGCCAATTCTTGTCTTCATGCTCAGCCTTCCATGAAAATTCCCATGTCAGTCCAGTTTTTGCCTTAGACGTGGTTAAACAATGAGTACAACGAAAATGATTGAAGAAAGTCTTCTGCCAATAAACCCCGCGTCCGAGGCACTGGCATAAGCTTCTTATTCATTTATTCTATTTTAACAATTGTCTGATTTTGTAAATTGATTTTGTTCGCTTTGCTAAGTTCCTCCTTTCGCCGCACCCACACGGGGAGAGGGATATATTATATTTACCTATATTTTATGCCACAATACAAAATTAATGAATGTGTGAGAAAATATTGCAATACAGTACTGCGCTGCATAAATTACTGGGAAAAGACAAAGTTATCCGACTTGTGATCAGTTTGTGTCTTCATGTCTGTGCGAATGATCAGCAATCTCAAGTTCTAAGACGAAACACAAACTTCCAAAAGTCCTGGACTTTGTGAAAAAATTCAGTTCTTGGATCAAGTGATCTGTGACATGTTTCATTTCAATCGGAAATATGCAGAGTTATGTAGGAACATTTTTTTTTACTGTATAACAGCATCTTAAGGTTTTTGGTTGCAAATTTTAATGCAATTTTGACAAAAATGAGACCCTATTTCTTCTCAACAAAAGTGAGTACAGTGAGACCCTGAGATGCGGACATCATTGGTGCATCAAGAGTGTCCCTAAGTCAAAATGTCCCTGAATTGAGTCTCATTTTCCCTTAGACTTACATTATATAAATTTTAATTGATGTTTTATGTACAAAATACTCACCATAATTCCATGAATATAAAAATTGTCTCCCAGTTTAAATGGATTCCAATCAATATATTTCAACACAATATGGACATTCGGGGAATTGAATACTGATGCCTCTGTAGANTGAATATAAAAATTGTCTCCCAGTTTAAATGGATTCCAATCAATATATTTCAACACAATATGGACATTTGGGGAATTGAATACTGATGCCTCTGTAGAGGACATCGAAATGGTGGCATACTCTGTAAAAATAAAATCAAGTGAAAAATGGAAGGCTCTCTCTGCTGGAATCAATTTTATTCAATTAGCTAAATGGATGGTAAATTGATGAGAGAAATGCCCAAGAGCTTATCTAAATCAATTTTAGGGTTGGAAATATCTGTTTCTTGTAATTTGGCCTAAAATGTATTTGTAATTTTATCACAAAATGTCCCTATATTGAGTCAGTGTCCTCATGTCAGGTCATTTTTATTAATTTTTTATTAGAAAATAAGTGTCCCTATGTTGAATTGTCCACAGGTTGAGGTGTCCACACATGGGGGTCTCACTGTATAATAATTTCAAAAGAAGAAAAATGCAGTGAGAGCATTATTTATAATTTTATTTGGAAACTGCTCTCATTTTTAAATTCTAGAAAAGAGTACAGGTGGTACCTTGCAATTTGACCCTAATCCATTGCCAGACTAGGGTCAAATTGTAAGACACTTTGTGAAATTGAGAAATATCAGCAAAAAAATAGGTCAAATTCTGGGACAGAGGTCAAATTGCAAGTCAACCTCCCAGCAAATTTCACTGTTGAATTGCGGGAGGTCAAATTGCAAGGTATCACCTGTACTACAATTGAACCTCAATATCTCAAACCTCTCAAAGTTTCTCTCTTATGTCAAATTTTTCAAGTCCCTGCCTGAATTCCCTTTGAAACAATGCACTGAAAAAATTTATAACTCAAGGCTTTCCTTCTCAAACCTCCGTAGCTCAAATTTTGGAGGCTTTTTTCCCATTATGACATTGATACAGAAAAGAGAAAAATAATGAAAATGTATCCATGTGTTTTGAGAGCAAATGAAAGATTCATTGGGCAAATGAACCACTGCCTCCAAGTTCAGCTTCCTGTAAAATCAGGAAGAATAAATTTACGAATAAAATTAAGAATAAACTTAAGAATAAAATCATTCAAGAATAAATTTAATGCACAGAGTATTAAAAATTACAATGTGCTGTAATTCAAAAATAAAAGGGGTTGTGTTTACGAACGAAGAGATTTTAAGATTTAGTTTTTGAGGGGTTGAGCTAAAATAGTGACCATGACATACAATGCCACCTTAAGCTGAGTTTAAGCAAACACTAATTCAGGTTTTTTTCCACTGCTCCAAAGTCTTCAATTCACGTGCCAATTTCGAAAGCTTCCGCATTCTAATAATTGACTAAAGAACATATCTAGAATTAATCACGCTGCATAGAAACCCATAAAAAGATCTGATAATATACGTTCGGAATGGCTTTGATCCGATTACATGCCTTTCCTGGACATAATAGGCCTGTGTTTTTATTACATGCTTCGTCTCGCGGGTTAATGTTCCCCAGTGTCTCCTTTCCTCATTTGTTGAACCTGAAACCCTTAGCAGTTGGTCGGTGCCCTATGACACGTCATGGTGGTCTTTGTTTGCGCTAAGGTAGTGCAAAACTTGCGTACGGCAGCCACGACTACGAGGGAATAATAACAGACAGCGCAAGTGACGACATACATAATTTTACGTATGCATAAAGGCAAGCTTCATCATGCAGCGACAGTCTTTTTTTTTATCGCATCGGTGATGTTTCGACGTTGATATAATGATGACGAGCGAGTTCAAAACGATTGTTTCACTATAGGCTGTAGGATTGAGTTCGAAATTCAAGTACTGGTACTAGTACTGTGCTGAGCTATTATTTTCGCCAGTGTTTTTATTTTTTTTGGAGCAGGGTTCGCCGGGCATAAACGCGCGGAACCCAAAATTATGTTACAGTGCTTACTCGAGTATCACGCGCCCTTGTCTAAGACGTCCACCTTAGCTTTTTTTTTTTTAGCTGAAATGTGTGAGAAAATTGCATTACCGCATAAGACGCGCATATTTCAGTCGCCGGAAATCCCCATTCGAAAAATGTCTTTGGTAAACATATACATTCAACTATTCAAGCCCACTTAAAATTTGAATTTAATCGTGATGTAGAAAATATTGCTACAATAGAGCCCCTGGGATTAGTAAAATAATTTTCTTGAAAAATGGTTATAAAGGAACTTTTTTTTTAAATTGAGGCTATTGGGCAGAGAGGCCATACACCAATGGCATTGTTGAAATGAATCATTTGATATTATGAGATTGATTTTAACAATATTCTGCTGTATTTTGTTTCATAATTCAGGTGAGTGAACCTTAATAAGTCAAACATCCCTGAGTCAAATTTTTTAAAGTCCCTGTCTGAATCCCCCTGGGATCAATGCATTAAAAGCCTCCCTAACTCAAACTCTTTTTCTCTAAAACCTCTGTAAGCCAAATTTTCTGAGGCCTTCTGGTTATTATTTTCTTGAAATATGAAAGAGAAAATCATGGAAACAAATGATTTGATGCACGTTGAAAGGAAGTGAAAGACTATTCAATCAAATCAACCCCAGCATCCAAGTTCAGCAAGGTGTATAAACTCATTAAGGAGCAAGTTTAGGCCCAAGATATCCTCATTTATGATTTTGCACACTTTGTCACTTCTCCTCACAACAAAAGTGTTCATTTCCTTAACTGGAAACCTCCAAAAATCCAAACCTCCCTGAGTCAAATTTTTTCCTGGTCCCTAGAAATTTGACTTACAGAGTTTCAACTGTAATAATACTTAGGTATCCTATGAACACTCCAAAAAAATTGGAATAGGGGAGAAAATTTTCAAATTTTTGAATAATGATGAATTAATTCTCTTTCACCATGGGAATAGTATCATCATTTAAATAAAGACCCTGGAAAAGGTTTGAAAGAGGGGAAGAAATTTACAGGGGGGGGGGGGGGGGGGGGGGGGGGGGGTGAGAGATAAATCATGCAGTCAGGAATAGAAGAGTTTCTACTCCAGCAGATATCTGTGGGTGGAGTGGAGGTTAACACCTAGTCCAACATGATATGTAATGTGCCTTCCCAGAGATAAGATACCAGTGGTGTAGAAGTAGAACTATAGAAGTGAGGCTATTTCATTCAAATAAGCCCCTGCTCCCCCCCCCCCCCCCGAACAAAACTTGCTTCACTTGAAATTATTACATGCTTCAAATTGAAGCACTGTTCTTTCAAAAGTGCATATATCTATTTCCAGGCTGTTGACAATGTGAAACTGTAGGAAAGATGCTGTTAGTCAGCAGATACAAGACATTATGACAAATTTTACATTGAATTTGATGCAATGCCAAAGTTTTGTAGCTTCTGTATGGCCCTTTCTGCTACCATTTCATGCGCCATGGATTAAAAGTACATCTTTCTTGCATTGCTCCATATTGTGTGTCTGATTCAGTTATACTCTTCAACAGTTTATTTTTCAAAAATATTCCTTTTGCAATACAATTTTAATGACCCAGACTGACTGACAATGACTATAAGCAGCCCAAATACAACAAAACTGTCTTTGCCTGAAAAATATTCTTGACCATACAACTCTCTGAGTACCATTTGCAAAAGTTCAAGAGTCTGCCTGTGTTGGTCTCACTTAAACCAACATTCAGGGTTCCCCTGAATACTGAGGCCTACCTTGGGGGTGTGAAAGGACTGGACCTCCTCAAGCAAATGAACAAATAATGTTCTGGTTTATTTTAAAATAAAAAATTAAAATCCTAGGGGATGCTTGGTGAACCTTGACTATAGTCAGGTTTTCTCAAGGTTTCCCAGAATACTGAGGCCTACCTCTGGGTATGAAAGGACTGTAACCTAGAAAAAATAATAATGCGCTGGTTAATTTTAAAATAAATGGAATGAATGAAAAATACAAAAATTATATTAAACATATATAATATTAAAATAAATCCCCCAGGGTGCTTGATGAACCAGACCATCTGATGCATTGTATAGTCAGGGTTTCTTCTGGAGACAAAGGTGGTGGCCACTGGCCTCCCCCCCCCCCACCTTCTTCTGAGAATTTCCCTGATTAATGAGGCCCACCTCTGGGTGCAAAATGAATGGACTTTCCCAAGGAATGAATAAATGATGCGCTGCTTAATTTTAAAATAAATGAAGAAAAAAAAATCCCAGGGAACGCTTGGTGAACCTTGACCAGAGTACAGTAATAAGTCCATTTTCAAGGACAACGTCACAGTGTGCAAGGAAGCGCTCAGCAGCCACGCTTGAATTTCAACCGAAGGTTATTATCTCTTCATGCTCTTCACTATAGTGAAAGAAAACTGAAAAATAAAATTCTGACCAAGCTTTGTTTTTTTCCGATTTTTCTTGTGGCGTCGCTGCGGGTAAAAGAAGGGATAGTTAATGGCCTGAAACAGTCAACGACCAGCAGGTCTTCAGACAGCACTCCTATTTTAGAGAAATCCTTATTTATGTGCAATAAAAACAAAAAAAAGGAGAGAGCAAGCCTTACTAGAAGAAACATGCCAAAAGGTCGAGAAGTGCCTCGATTCCACCCTGAAGCGCATCAAGACAGGCGCATTGCATCGCATGGCATCGGCAACACCCTTCATGACGAAGAGCGTTGCGTGAATGCATGCTGATGATTCCTCCACCCTGTGTATTCCTCTTTTTTTCTTTTCTTATTTCTTTCTTTTTTCCACTTCTCTTTCTTTCTAATTGCTTACGTTGCTCCCAGCTCTTCTTGGGGTAATTTTTTTATTCCTTCCTCGGCAGCGCGGTCGGTTGTGAATTCGAGGATTATACCTGTTGCTGGTTCTCGGTGTAGCAAGTGTCATACACTACCCTGCTCGGTTGACAGCATGACCGCGCAATTTGCTTTTCTCGTCTTCAATGGTATTTAAAATAATTGAAAACGTATTTTTTAAATCAGCTACTTTATAATGAAGTGCGGATATTGATCGCAGATAAGTTGTTCACATATGGTCAACATTTTAGAAGAGAATGGGAAATTTGCTGACTGCAGAATTTTTTCTGTTGATGAAACTGTTGTTGTAAGAGTCTTCATGGAGTTCATTTAAAGGATGTGATTGAAAATGCACTTGTAGTGGATTCTGAAACAGAGCCTACAGTACAGACTGCATTTTTAAGCCCATTTCATGACATTAGCAAGAAAAACAGCAAAGTTGCTCAGCCTGATGAAGCAAATAGTTTGTCTTGACGTATGCAACAACGTAGGAGAAAATACTTTTGCCAGATTTTCTTATTGTAGTATTGTACTGTAATCTGTGATTACTGAATATTTGGAATTCTTGAAGAAATTCTTGAAGAAGTGATTGAGAATGGTTCCCTTCAAAGAAAAGCAAAAACAACAAATTTGGAAGAAAGCTTGGATTACCAGCAGAGAAACTCCAGAAAATCCCCAACAAATCAATTTTGTGTAGTGATCTTTAAAATGCATCATGATGACATTTATGTAGCTTTGTGTCTATGGTATTTGGGCTGTAACCTTTTCAAAAAAATTTTCTGTAACAAATTCTTTCTTGAAATTGAATTTTCTCTTCACTGTTGCTTATTTATTGCGCAGAACTGTGCTTTTTTCAATTATGAACAAAGCCTACCAGCAAGGCGTCATGTTACAAGACATCCCTGACCCATAATCACAGACATGGCTAACAATATAAATAAAAGTATGATGCAATGTATATTACTGTTTATAATTATAGTACAGCATATTATAATACTGTTGAACCTTGCTAACTTAAACCTCCCAAATTCAAAAACCTCCTTCTGTTGAATTTTTTTAAAGTCTGTGTCTAAAGTCCCTTAGAATGCATTGAAGACCCCCCTGTCTCAAGGGCTTTCCTCCTCAAACTGCATAACTGGGATTTTCTGGAGACATTTTAGATGTAATTTTATTGATACAGGAAATAGAAAAGCAATAAAAGATTTTACTTGATGTGTTTTGAAAGGAAGTGTTGGAGGCAATTCCGGGCCCAGAACATTACAAATTGTAAAGTAATTAGTCCCTTTTCCCTCAAAAATAATTCTTCTTTTGCTGACTCAAAACCTCTCACTAACTTGAAAAATAGTTTTTTTTGGTTCCCTTGCAGTTTTACTTGAAGAGGTCAACTCTGAAAGGTGGACATTTGACCTGGAGAGTGACACTTAACTTATACACCCGCAGTCCTGTATCCTGTTGTTCTGGTCTAATGGCTGCTAGTCGGGGACTCGCGCGGCAACTGCCCCGGTCGCAGCGGTCGCGGCTTTGTGGCGCAGTCTTCTTGCGGTCGCTCCCCGGGTCAGACCAATGTGTATGTCTTCGAAATCACCGTGATACTGTTAGTAGTACAGTGTTCGTTTCCGCGTTTACAAAGATTCAATCTCGAATTAGTGAAAGAAATACCATATTATATGAAGTTGTGCTGGGTTGTGATATTCTTCGTTCTCCTCATATCTTTAAGTAAATTGACGCCAGTCCCCACGCGTCATTATGATCTCGTCACCCGTCTGTTGTTGGCATGCGATCGAGAGTTGTCTCGGTTCGCATGTAAACTGCATTGTGTCTTTCACTTCTTTCATTTATCCTTCGTTCTTCATTTTACGGAATACGAGTTTCACTTCGTTCGTGATATCTGTACTGGGTGACAAAATGCTTCGTCGATCTAGTGTCGAGTTTTTTCTTTTTCGTTTGAAAGCGCGTCTAGAAACTTTTCTGTTACCAAGAAGATCGAGACGCGATTATAGTGATGTATTTTTTGCGCTCGTGTAGTTTGTGTCCTATATTTTACTATTTTTATTCGAGTAATTCTGTATCTCCGTAGCTGCGTTCATCTGCTACTTTAATTTCCAAAAAAATTATGTGAAACGGATGNATTGTTTCAAGTCTGTTTACCGGTGTGATAAGAAGAAGGGATAAGAAGGAACAAACGACTTGAAGTTCTCCTTCCGCAGTGCTCAGAAAAGCGACTTGCTTCGTTGGTGAGAGAACAAAATTACCGGTTTGAATAATTACGCGTCATTGGATGAAAAACCCGTTTTTATTCTTCACGTTTTTGCCGGAGTTTTGTGGCAGTTCACTGCCCGAATCATCATGCAGAAGTTAACGCTGGTTGTTCTTTTGCAAATTGAGAATCAGAAGAAGAAAGACAATTATTCAAACCATGTTAAAAATGAAATTTTTTTTCATCTGTTCAACTCGTGAGCTCAGATCAGTTAGGATCGATTACGATGGTTGGGTCTTTTTTTTTAGGATGGGTTATTTTGTTCAGGTAAACTTTTAAGCAAGAAAGCTATTCCAAAATTTGACTCTTCTGTCCCTGCTTTGATATACTGACCCTTTTTGTTGTACAGTACATAACCTGGCCTTCGTGAGCCGGTAATATTTTCATTTTTCTAGCAATAGAATTCATCTTTCCGTTCCCGCTTGTGTTCTCATTTCGGATGCATTGACCTCGACATCGTAGTGACAGGAAACGTCGATTTTTCCCCCGAATAAAACTAAGCTGAACGATGAATGAAAATAAATTTTCAGTTTACAGTACGGTTTTTAAGAAGACAAAAAAGAAAGATATTTCTTTATCCTTCGGGATTTCCCATCCGGACTTGCCTCGCATTTTAAATTGCAAAATTTCCTGCCAACCGAAAGTTCCGTGTTTTCAGTCACGTTTCCGCTGCGTCATCATTACGATGTGCTTCTGTCGGTTTCTTCTATTGAAAATAATCGTACCTCTCTTATTTTGTGATTTATTTAATGTTAGTTTCACGCAAGAACACAGGGTACTTCGTTGAACCCTTTGTTGGTGGAAATAAGAGTGACGCTACTTACGACAGGGTGTTTTGGGTTTCGCAAGTGTTGGAAATGAAAGAAAGTGGAACGATTGCGAATATAATTCGCTTAATTTTTCGCAAAATAGGCTGTAAAAGTCGAGATTCGTCTCATATTCAATGCTGATTCAGTTCGCGAAATTTTTGTGTAAAATTGGTTCGGACTGCAGTTGAATAAATTTTGTTTTCAAAAATCATTGCATCAAGATAACTCCCAAAATATTCAACTGCTCGGTCCGTTTTCTTGAAAATGAAAAACGGATTTTAAACCCTGATGAACATTGAAGGTCGTTTACAGAGTGCAGAAAGTTAATATTGCCTTTTGATAGCGCAAATTTGAAGTTGATGAACTTTTAATGGATTTTTCCTGATAGAGAAAAAATGGAATAAAATCTTTCTTAATTGGAGGGCATCATTTTTTTCAAGATGGAAAACGATGAATGCATCTGAAAAAATGGTGATGTCTCATATGGTAACTAAATATATTACCGTTATGGTATTCTTTTCAAGAGTTTAAGTTAGTTGAACAACTCGCGCATCAACATATTTTTAGTTCCTGAAGTACGGTACGTTTCACGTGGCTCCGTGTCAAACTATTTTGTGTTTTCGACAAGATTCACGCCAGAAAATGCGATTCAGCACAAATCCGTCCATGTATTCGCAATTACAAACATCGACATGCTGCGTAACATATTTTGACCCATTTAGCACCCATGTTACTATGGAAACACTTTCTGTTGATTCTTTTTTTTTAATGGGTTACTGCGTGTGTAACCCATTAAGAACGAAACGGGCGATTGTTTTTTCGTTCATCTGTGTACGTGCGTATAATGTTCAAGTCGTATACATTTTCACGCACGATCGATCTAGTGTCGTTCAGCAATTCAGAAGATGCGAGGAAGTGTTATTTTTTTTAATGTTGTCAGTGTTGTGCTTCCTTTTTGGTTTTCTATTTAATCACTTGATTTGGGTCCGATAAGTGGGTTTCGGACCTGATTTTCGCATATTGGTAGTTGATCACTTTCTCGGGAACTGTTTCAATNGGAAAACATTTTCGTGCTGACTTAGTAAACATTTTTCGTAAATTGTTCGCGTATTTCTTTTCACTGTCCTACTGATAGATGTTACAAAGTGCGACAGTTTTTTAGGTTCGTGAAATTTCTGGAAATTTTCCATGAATTTAATGAAGGAAAATGACCTCAGTATTTATTGCCCATTACCATAAAATCCGAAGTTTCATATTTTTTCTTGGGTCTGAAAATGAGTGGTCAAGATAATTACATAATACTGTACCATCCATTGTTTCTCACTGTATTTAATTTAGTATATTTTGTCCAATTTCGTAAAACTTCACACCTGAATTTTTCAATCGAAAATGTTTGGATAAAAATCTACCCTCAAGTAAGACACACAAACCCAATTTTTAATGACTGAAAAATTGCCATTTTTTGAAAATAAAACACACCAGAATTTTAATATTGACTTCAATTGAAACTCAATTCAATTTTCATTTTGTGTATGCCTTGAAATATAACTTGGTCGGAAATTTTCTATTGAAATTGAATAAAATTCAAATCTGAACTTGGAAAAGTTTGAACAAATTCATGCCGGTATGAGGCATTAAGGAATCTTTATCTCTTTTTCCCCCCACTTTCATTTTCAAAACAAAATTTAGCTTGGTGCTGAAGTAAAACTATTTTCTCTCGCAATCTATTTTATCATTAATTCAGAAACAACAATATTCAGCTAAGTCTTGGTCACTGCTGCAAGAGTCTTACTTTTCCATTATCTTCTTAGACAATGTCTGAGCTCATTCATCGCATAGCCATTGAAATAGAGCCATGTGAGAACTTGTGATCAAAAGATTGAAATAACAGCGATAAGAAACTTCCTTTCGCTAAAAAAAATAGTATGAAGCCAGATATTTAATTAACTTCCTGTGAATTGTCTTCTATTGCAAAGTCTTTAAGGATGCTTCGAAGTGAAATTATATCCAGGTCTTCGAAAGACAACCAATTTCTTCATGAAGATAACTTCAGCATTTATTCATTATTTTCCGGTATGTGTGGCTTCTTCAAATTTTCTGGACTGGAAAATATGAGATCACATAATTTTAGCTTATTTTTTTGAATCGGGAAAATGAAATGGAAATCTTCGACGAAATAAAGACGAACAATCTGAACCACAGGAAATTTCAGATCCGTTTTTGTTGTTTTTTTTTTTTTTTTTTTTTTNAAATCTTCGACGAAATAAAGACAAACAATCTGAACCACAGGAAATTTCAGATCAGTTTTTGTTGTTTTTTTTTTTTTTGCTGGCAGTCCTAAATATTTTTACCTGGAAGATCCAAATGTTGTTTTGTTGTTTTAATTCGTGCGAAAAAAAATTATGGTATGATTTTCCAGAGGAATACGTACAATTTAGTATAGGACAAAAACGAATGCGACTGAATGTGCGTTACTGTTTTGCAATTCTCGTGCTGTTTTTGTGGATTTAGTCTGCGTGTATTGAAAATGTGCATTTTATGACGTTCTCTGAATCTATTTCGTTTGAAGTCATTAATGCGCAGTCACATCATTTTTTTCAATGACCTTACAGGGCGTGGTGAGTATTGAAATGTGGAAATCCCGTATTCAAGTAATTTTTTGAAAAAATGGAGTGGCTCAAATGCTCAAGGTTTTAATGTAAATTGGATATCGACATCACTAGGTAAAATATCTCGGAGGAAGTCCTGATATTTCTATCCAATTAATTTTGAATAAATTAAATTGCCTAGTAATTTTTCTTACCCAAGCTTAAGAAAACATTTACAGTTTTATGTTACTATGACTGAAATTAAACCGAAGCTGATTCTTTTGCTTTTTTCTTCTCATTTTTTCAATCAGTCGAATATGTTGAACAAGATTGACCGTACGGTTAAACTAAGCTTGAATCCCAGCTGGCTTATCATTTTCATTTTTGAAGATTGTGTTGGTCAGAAGCCGTGTCTACTTGTAAAACATGAAAAAAATGACACAGTCTTGACTTCATAACCTAAACTTTAGTACTTTACTGTATTTTGGAAATACAGTATAAACTATTTTTGAATTTGTCTTTGTTCAATGGGAATTTGGTCTTGATTATTGATCAGGGTTGAAATCTGAAAACCTAGAATTTTATGTGCATTTTTTTCTTGTTGGTTTCAAAAGTGATCGGTAAGTAATTAGTGAAATGCTTTAAAAAAAAAAGCTTTTTCTTCTTCTGGCATTCCTCACGGAATCGTTACTGACTAGCCTGCTGCCGAAACATAAAAAATATTAGATAAAATTAACCCGTGAAAAGATACTTATATTTATGAAATTGGTTGTTGGTATTTTTCATAATCCGGAAAATCACTGAACATTTTTTGCGTGTTTAAAAAGAACAAATGCGTGGATTTATGCTCATTTGCGGAATGGAACAGAAAAAATGTAGATACTGTACATACTTTGAAAAGCAATGTTTTTGGAACAATGGTTGCTTATTTGGCATCGAAAAAATCTTGAAAATTTCGTATTTGCAGATCATTTCATACTCATCGAAATTCTATCAAATTTTATAGTTTTATGCGTCAGTTGTAATGATTTGACCAGTCGGCAATTTTCCGCGGCGAAAAAATATATTGTATCATGGAAAAGTTGACGTAAGTTTGGAAAATGAGTGATGTCCTAGTTATGCCAAACTTTGAATGACGTGTATA
>CAJPEX010005367.1:0-16670 GCA_905338405.1 Notodromas monacha | reverse complement strand
TGGAAACAAACCCGAGTATTTCCTGGATAACAATATCGAAGGATAATTTTACTATTTTCTCACCACTGTTCCAGTTTTTTTTTTTTTTTGCTCACGTGGGATGCTGTTTCGAATTTGCGGTTTTACGCATGTGACATGAATTTGTGGGTGATTTTAGTGCTCTCAATTGCAACAAATATCATTTAAAATCTCCCAATTAAGATTTTCCCCGGATCTGGAAGCGGTTATTTAATTTAAAATTTTACCTGAACTCTTCAATTTCCGTAATAATTTTCACGAAATTCGGAAGTTCCCGTGAAACACAAGAACGCTAGCAACGCGTTGCTTGTCTGCGATGAATCAGAGAAAAGTAACCGAGGCTTCTTACGAGACTTTTTCTCAATCCAAAAAAGTTTTTTGGGATTCTGGCTCGGAAATCTGGGAATCCACGCAACTTCATCTCGAGATACTGTACTAACAAACCTTGTTTTTTGAACAACCCCTCATCATCATCCTACAAAAAAAAAATGAACATGAAACATGCATGAATAGTTTGAGAAATCGTGGAAATGAAAGAAAAGGAATTCTTCGGGTTCGACGCCATTGACTCGAGTCTTCATGGGCGGAAGGTGAAAAAGAGGCGAACCCCGCAGGAGGTGCGGGTGTAGCCGAGGCGGCGGAAAAGAGCCAGGAATTCGAATTCAAATCCGTTCCGGGGGCAGCTCATTCAAATAAAAAGAAGAAGAAGAAAAAAATAATAATTGAAACATACACGATCTTTAGGAAGTTGAGCAACTTCACTATTGCATTTATTATGTTGGGAAGTCCTCTCCTCGCGCAGGCTTTGACTACAAGTACTGTATACTCAGATTGATTACCGTGCTTCTTGAAATTCTATTTCTCTATCTCTCTCTCTGCATGCAATCTCGCTCATTCCCAAATGCCTTCAAATGTTCGGTACTTGTGTTGGATAATGTTTAATTTTTCATTGGCCTCAGTTCGTAGTAAAATAAAGCATGAACACGAAGTAAATCGGGTCTGAAACGGGCATTGCGTTCACTTGCTTCGAAGTTTACTTTCGCTTTGCTCCGAGGGCAATTATTTTTTAGATATTTTCTGTTTGGGCAGAAGAATCATCCAGTTGAAAGGAAATTTTCTAATTTTCTGCGCAGTCTCTTCCAGGATGAAACACAATATTTCATTAAATGGCGGAGTCTCGAATGGCAAGAAGAAGGATATTTTGCGACATTTTTCAACAACAAAAAACGCATCGAATTTAGCTTTTTTCTTCATCCAGAAATTGACCAAAAATCTGTTTTAAGAAATGGAAATGATGACTGCATATATCTACTTGATAATCACATTTACAAAAAAACTGGCTGATGGTACCGAATTATAATCTCTTCACTCCAGTGCCCGATCACAATAATTCTACGTTTTATAGTGAAATAAAATGGAAAAAATTATCCCGATTTGAAAAATTGTCAGAGATAAATGCTCAGGGCATCCAAGCACTTAGGTATGTAGGCGCAGTCAAAATTCACTGGGAACCCAATCAGCCGATGCGCGAAACCCGTCAAGTCACTCAAACCGAAAAAATCCCAGGCCTCTCGAACCCCTCGGGGGGCGAATCCCTATTTTATTGTGATGGTAGAGCGCGTGTCGAATCTGCACACTTCTTTCCTCCCATTTTTTCGACATGAAAGCAGCAACGAGTAATTTATAGACTTTTTTGCAAGCAGCTTTGCGGTACTGGCACAAAAGAAGCGGCCAAAAAATCAGGACGGTCTATTGATCTTCGGTGACATCGCGTGTGGCCTGTCTATGTATCTATTTATTTTTTTGCAACATATTTCATTCTTGTTGTCGTTTGAAGCGTCTATTTTCAAGATTGAATGAAAGGAATGTTCATTGTTTGGTATTTTTCTCTGGAAGCGAACGTAGATTCCTGGGTTCATTCCACCTCATTTTTGAAAATGTATTCACGCTCTCGGCGAGGACAACAGTCGTGTGTTATTTCCTAAAACTGCCCAACTTCCGAAACATCGTAGGCTTTCTTGCAATATTTGAACTTTATACTCTCAGGATCGCACACATATTGAATACGGGGCATTAGTTCTGGGTTGAATTTGCACGCCAAAATAAAAAACGGCGCAGATGTCACGGGGGAGTTTGAGTGATGTTGCGGGCGTTTCGCGTGAATGCCCTCCAATTATTCTTTTTCCAAAGAAAAGCGAACATACTTTAGGAAGGAAGAAGAGAGCGTTGCAGCTGCCAAAGTGGAGATAAATCACCGAATGCGGAAAAAGTTGTCAAGCCTCGCTGCTTTCGGTGCCTAAAAAAATATAAGAATCACAGCATCGGTTCCTTTTTTTTTGTTCGGAAAAAATATACTCCGGGGACGAGGCGGAAGAAATTGAAAAGTCGTGCACTTATCAATTTCGTACGAGGCTAAATAAATCTGATATTTAAGAGGAAAAAAGGTCAGGTTGTCTTCCTGGTCGAGGTGAATTTTGACTAGTACATTATAAATGCCGGAGAGAAATTCCTCAAAAGGAACGCGGGAACAATTCGAAATTTTCCACATCACCGATAAACGAATCAATGCACCCGTCTGATCTCGCTGTGAGTTATGCACTTCATCATTTTTTTTATTTGCCATTCCGCGGAATATTCGTCTTACATACTTTTTTTAAAGTCGATTCTGTCGGGCTCCCCTTTTTTTCATTTTCGAGCTCACTTTGGCCACCGCAATTGTATCGATTTGCATGGATCGAAGTCGATTTCATGCTCTCGTGATTCGCCACTCGCTGGTGGTTCTGAGCTTCCAGACAATACTCTCTTGTAGTCAACCTCTCTGGTGAATGACGAAGAAAGTGATCTTCCCTCAAGCTGAAAAAAAAAATTGAATGTATATAAATGTACATTAATTTACAAATTTTTGCATTTCTTGGTCAGTATGCATGGATTCACGGCGCGTTTTTTCCTATTCTCATCACTGTCGAATATATTAAAATTGGAACGAGACCTTCCGAACTCCACTGGAGAATATTCCGATTTTCTTGAATATTTCCGTTTCAGTGGACGAAAAAAGCTTCATTCTAAACGTTGCTCACAGTAACATTACCTTTTTTTTCAAAGACGTGGAGAAATGTGTTTCATAGGTTGGTCGCCGCCTGAAACGTTACCAGTCACAAAAACCACAGCAAAGGAATACTTTTTTATTTTCTGGTGTACCTGTACTTCAAGCGATATTTTGGCCTGGAAGGTTTTGTATGAAGTCATGTTGATCGATGCCACGCAGGAGCAGACCATTCTTGATTTTAGTACTGTATCTTCATATGGTTACTGGTCATTGAAATTAACCGAACCGGTTTTAAAATTTTTGGACTCGAGTCGATAAAGAAAAACCTGAAAACCGGAAGATCAGGCCCAGAGCTGGTTGGTGTGGGGCCTTTGTGCAAGCATGAATTTGGCACCCATTTAAAATTAACCTTGTTCTTTACGTTGGTGCTCGGGACCTGCCGGAGATTTTGTGGCCAGTTCAAGTTTAGTGATGACGTATATGAGAAGAAGGAGCCAGTTCACTAATCCTTCTCTTCTCCGAAGCTGCGATAAACGTATTTGTACATTGGATGTCATGATCTGCGCGAAATTCAACTCGTTTTCCTTGTGCTGCGCAGTTTGTGGTCTCACTTGGTGTCCATTGACGTTAGATCATGGTTCATTTCATCAATTACGATATTTTATAGGATTTTTGACACGCTTTTTCCACGGAAGTCAGCTAAAGAAAAATTGTAGTGCGTCATTTTATACTGTTTTTAATGTGATTTCACATTGGACGGCGTCTCAGTGTTTTGTTGGTACATTATTTTGGATTTATCGGCCAAGAGTGGGGCTTTTCTGACCAAAGCAATTTTTTGGATTGTCTAGTATTCAATAAAATAAATTTCTAACTCGCGTTCGAATTGCAATTTTAGGTTCCAGTGGAGTAACGGTTAGAGTCATTTCCTCTCCTGAAATTTTTTTTTTCAAGTGTCAACGTTGTAGTCAATTTGGAAGTTGAATCAAAAAACCTCTGGGATTCTGAAGAAATTTCTGGAAATATGCATGTGCTTCTTTCATTCGGAAGAAAACTCGTTTTTATGTGTCTATAGTGCAAGAATAGAGACAATTCTAATGCAATAAACGATGGTTTTACGTGCGAGTAGGCATGGAAGTTTGTTTTTTCGATAGTTGTACTAGTCGATAGTTGATACAGTAGTTGCTCTGTAGTTGTACTCAGATCTGCTTTACGTGAATTCGATACAGAGCCAAGATTTTATCGTTGATTTTGAAGCATAACTTGCATTTGAAGCAAATGATGTTCAGTATATTCGAAGCAAGTTTCATTATTTGAAGCATTTGAGATGACGCCTGATATTCGATCAAATTAAAATATGTAACGATCTCCGGGAATCAAGGTACAGTAGTACAGTACTGTAATAATTTAGTTATACAGTACATTATAAATTAACTGCTGCAGATCCACTTCGATCATGACAGAAGCGTGTTTTACGCTCCCATTTCATTTCAGAGCATGTGTCTCATATTCCGTCAGAATTTGACCAATTGCGAATGAAAATACCAGCTTCAGTTCTTTACAATTCTCAGGAAACAGCATCTTGAAAGGTTCGTGGAACAGTCACGCGGTTGGACAGAAACAGCCCGTCCTTTAACTCGCCTTTTCTTGAACTCTTTCGCGAACGACTGTGAAAGTGCAAAAAGAGTTACGACCCGGACGCATATGCAAGAAAAAGTACGTGGCGTGTGTGTTGTTTGATTTTTAACAAATAAAAAAATACATTGAACAAGATAATTGAGAAAAAGAAGTTCTCGGCGTGACAGCGGAGTGCTGGTACTTGTGGACTGAGTTTGTCGATCATCAGCATCGTCATCGTCGAAAGGAGTGGCCGATGTAGGACGAGTTAGGATGTCGACTTGGCCCGGATAAATCCCATCAGCGTCGAGGACGATCTCCTTGGCGCCACACTTGTGTTGGTGAGTTGCCCCTTTTTATTTTCTCGGCATTGACCTTGTCGACATGATTCCTTGCCCTATTTATCCCGTGTCAAACGCGTTTTCAACCGACCTGCTCCAACAGCCGCAGGCTAAAGGGCTTGTCAGCTGAATAAGCTAAAAAAAAAAATTCTTGCACAATTTTGCCGATTTTGTATTTTCGATTTTTGAGATCGCGTTTAGGATAGATCTCATGATTAATAAAAAAACACTTGTCAGAAAAAATTACGCTAAAAATACAAAATAATGCGCCTCAAACTTTTTCCAGGCAATGGCTTTTTAGTGAAACAAGTGAAAATACCGTATTCTTACTCAATGTTCTGAATTTTACGATCACTATAGAGACCGTATTTAGGGATAAACAAAAGGACGCAGGAGAAAATGCCGCCTTTTTAACTGAACCCCGCAAGCATTTCCAGGCAAGGGCTTATTGTTGGCAAAACAAGGTCGAACATTTTTACTCAATTCTGCAAATTTTAAATTTGCGGGAGAACGCATTTAGTAATGTAATTGTTGAGAGAAAATTTATGGTGCGGATTAAAAAAAAAGTACCGCCGGAGAAAATGCCGCGTTTTCAATTGAACGCTTGAAACCGTCACAGACATGGATTTATTTCTAGCGTAATGATTCCAAATATTCTGCCCGAACTTCATATTTACAGGAAAGACTAATTTCACGTATTTGCTGAATGTGCCAAAAGAAAATGGGATTATGGATAGAAATGACGCCGGAGAAAATGCCGGCGTGATCAACAGAATAACTCTATCAGCCTAATTGAAATACTTTTCTGCAGAAGAAAAAGCAAATGTGTATTTTTAATCTTGGAAACTTAATAATTACGCTAAAAAAAATTTATGTTACGAATTTTGCGAATGATGTCATGAGAAAATCGTTGTTACGGAACCGTGATGGAATACGGAAACATCCATAGTGCGATCGGTCTGCAATTTATCAAGTGTCCTTTATCGATTTTCAGTACTGCTTTTTTAAATCTAAAATTTTGTGAATTTCTGCCTCTTTTGGACACTCTTTTTTTTCTTTGCACCATTTCGTTTCTGCACGGATCAATACTGCCATCCCACATTTTATGGCATTTTTCTCAAGTCTGCTTTTTCGAGTACTTCCCAAGTTGTTGGAGGTCAACTTTGAGGCAATTTTAGTGCTCTCGTAGACCTTGTGTCGGACTTTTGGCGTATCTTTCCCGGCAGTTTGCGAAGTGAATTGTGAGCTAACGCGAGAGGGAATATCCACGCAAACTCACTTAAGATTTTCAGCGAAAACGCTCAAGGATTTTAAGTCGTTCCGGGACTTGCGCAAAGATAATTGCATCTCCGCATCAGTGCGATATTTTAGAGCGCCCTTGCTTGCTATTTTTCTTGAAGCCGAGTGCGTCGTGAACATTCGCACGATTTTTTATGCAGAGCTATTTTTACTTCTACTTCAAGAAAAACTGGGTGTTCAGGATTGAATAACGCCTTTTGTGCTATGATCCGAGAAAATACCGAGTCTTCAATCCAGCTCTGCATCACGGCCAAGGTTATTCTTGTGCTGGGAACAGGAATGTTTGTCATTGTTCCCGGCGAATTGCGGCATTGTCTGAAGTCCTGGTCGTGATCCGTCTTTTCGCGACAGGATTTTCTGCCTTGTTCCTCTTTTCCTTCTCTCATTCGGATACAAAAGAAGAAAAAAAAAGGTGTATCTTTTCCCTTTTATTTTTATTTTATTTATTTATTTTTTATCTCAAGCCGATGAATGACAAGGCTTGCGAGGAGTGTCGTTGACGAGCTAACGATTTCTTTAGTTTTTTTTGTTTGAGCTACCTGTCACTCAAATTCCAGCGTATTTGGACAGTGTGGCTTCCGTAGTGTTGCACTGGCAATGGGTGAAGTACCACGAGTCACTTCGTGTGGGTTTTCTGTGTGTGTGTGCTTGACAGACCAAGGTCTTGTTTTGTCAAAGTGACAGAGAGGATCGAGTGGGATTGTTTGGCACGATACGCGTTGACGGCGGGTTTTCTGGGTTTCGAAAGATTTCTGCGAATCCTGGCCGTGTTTCTTTGCATCCAAACAGAAACCTGGGGTCAAATATAAAATTGAATCGATTGTAGGGCATCGATTTTTTATGCCGCTTTTCATTTCGCAGTCGCGTTATTTAGCAAAACGTCACTTTTTGGGGTTTTCCTGCGGAAATTACACTTCGGTAGCTTTAATAGTGGGAACACTCTTGAGAAAATCGACGTGTAATTAACGTAATTCGTGCTTAATTTGAAATGAGTTACACAAATGCGCTTTGCGAAAATACTGCGGATAGAAAATTACAACTGACGAAATTAGTAAGCCGAGATGAATCAATTGTTCAAATAATACAGAGAATGAAAAAGTGCAATAAAATGACCTCAAGATTGGCAAAACCTCATGAATCTTTCCTCAACTAAAGTTTGTGCCTCCTTTTGCAAGTTTACGTGGCTGAGATATGTAAATGAATATTTTAATTCGCATCGCTTTTTTTAAATTCGAGATTTTTCCTGCGGTATTTTGACTTGCGCATTTTCGGAATGCCAAGTTTCACAAGCGTAGTCGGAACAAAACAAAAGTGCATGAAAATGAGGCGACAGATTCATTCACATCACGTGAACGATATGATCATATGAAATACAGGCATGAATAGCTTTACAGTCGCATGATTGAAATTTGCGTGCCTTTTTGAATTGCTTAAGAGGTGACTATTTGCGCATTTTATCCTGCTTCATGAAATGTCTGTCTTGTCAAGTCAATCCACGGGATTCCCCGTGCTTCAGAATTTTCTCAAGACTCGGTATTCAAAAATCTTCCAACGGAAATTAATTGGGAATTATCAAAAATATAATTTTGAAACTCGAAATAGTCAAAAATCAATGTGGACAAAGGTTATATTTTCGTGGTATTTGAAAAATTGCGGACTTCAGAACGTTCACCGGCGAGTTTCCATTGCGATAGGAATAATTGTTTACTTGCATGTAACGCTTCATTGACACGCGAATGGAATTAATTCGAAATTTAGGAAATCCAACTCCGGGGGAATATCGCTTTTTCCGGAATCACTTTCCCTTGCACAGTCACGATATATTCTGACGAAATTACTGGATTCCGGTTTCTGCAGGTTTGTTCAATGGGTCCTTTCACACATCTAATGCGCTTGCCACTTGATGAAACGTATATGCATAACATTTCTTCGACTACATAAACCTCGGTATTTTTATTGCTTGAACGTTAAAAAGTTTATTCGAGTACACCTTTGAGATGTCATGCGAAATTGCCGGCTCGGAGAAAAACGCCGCGGATATTAAAATTTTGCTGAATAAATACCGTGAAGAGATGACGAAAGCTGAGAGTTGCAGAGAAAAACTAATTTCGAAGAAAAAATGCGTGCTGTTTGTGGGAAAATAAAAGTAAAGGTTAGGATCAACAGAATATAAAAAATGTTGGTTTGAAATGTATTCAAGAATTAACTTCAAACACTTCCGAGAATAGAAAATATCACGTATTGTATTCCGCAGATTTTTCTCCGTTGAATATTTTCCCAGTCCCCGGCACTTTTCTTGTATCTTTTTCAAAATCCACATTCCTAAACTTTGAATGTTGTGGTAATTTTGGCATCTTTTTTGTTGCCCTCGTGCTCAATTTTCACCACTCACCCCTCGTCTGAATGACGCAAAAGCTCAAATCTGTTGAATCTCGATAGCATTGCTCATTTTTCAAGATGCAGTCTTTGCATGTAACTCTCTGCTAGTGTTGGTTTTTCGGATGGACGATATATTTTATTTTCCTAATATTCTTCGAGAATTTCCGTGTTTGAATGCGAAGGCGTGATTATTCGTAGGACTCGCGTGTCTCTCACGCGGGTCGGCTTCCGTGCGGGTGTCGTCGTCGGGGAAATCCGCACGCGATCAGGGATGATGACAGGAACGCCTTGAAGGAAATATCCCATACAAAGAAAAAAAAACGAGACAAAAAATACTGAACAAGAAAAAAGGATTTGGTATGAAAAACCGGGTCGGGTTCTAGCGATTATCCGCGTCATCGCGTGTCATCCGGATCCAATTCCCGCCCGCCCGCGTTTAGTATGACTGACCCCGGATCTCGGATTCAACTGCGGTTGGCGAAAAAGGAAATGAGAGAAATACGAAAAAAAAATACGGAAGTGAACCAGAGCTAACAACGGGTAAAAACCATTTGGGTCGCATAATTATTTCGCCACCAACGAAGCTTTGGGTTCTCGAACAAAGCGAAAAAGGCCGAACCGAACTTGAAGAAGCAAAACCTAAGTGAAGGTGGAGAAATTTTGGCTTTGAATTGTGTTAGTTTTGGGAAGAAATACACGATTGGTTTATTCACAGAAATCAAAATTTGCTAGCACTAGATGAAGGTTTCTTGCGTTACATTTCAAATTTATACGATGGGCACAGAGGCAACAAGAAAAATCATATGTACTTTTCTTGCCCATGGTTTCAGTTGCAGTTTGACCTCAACAAATTTGAGCTTCACCAAGTCAAAAATCTCCATATGTTGAATATTTTTTGGTACCCGTCTGAATTTTTTAAAATAACTTTATAATATGCATCTCGCTAACTCAACGACTTTTCCCTCGACTCTATAAATTTTATTTTTAAAGGCATTTGAGCGATTATTCCAAGGGCACGGGAAGAAGAAGAGCGATAAAACTGTAATTTGATAGTTTTTCAAAAGGAAGCATAGGGGACCAATTGGGCAAATGTACCTTTACCTTCAAGTTTAGCATCCTGTCAACTCATTTACTGAGCAAGTTAAGGCTCAGAGCTTTCCTTCCCTTAATTCCTCATTTTCTCCTTCCGCAAAAATCCAGGTTTCCTTAAATCGCATCTACCTTTTTCAGAATTGTTTGTTGGTCCCTCTAAGTTTGACTTGGAGGTCGGACTACGAAACAAAATCTGAAATTTCAAGCTTATTTAATTCTGTCTCAATCGATGACAATTGCGTGTTCTTCGGAAAATTGAATCATATTTAGAAAAAAAGCTGTCTGGTCTTTTCCCATATGGGGTTTGAAGGGTTCCTTACACAGGACGTTCAAGTTACGCATGACTTCGTATAGCTAAAAAAAAATATCAGCCAAGATTCCATTTTTGTAGTTGTAGTTTTGAATGATTTTCCATGGCCATCACATGCTGCAATTTCTTGTTTCCCTGAAAATTCGTTCAGGGGGATGCTGAGAAGGACTTTATATTTCAATATGATGTTAGGAATCAGGATACAGTTTCCCGTTAGGCTTGCGTACCTTCTTCGGAATTAATTTGTAAAATTATTATTTCCTGTATGTACTCATCGTCTGTATGCGATACGTTTTCTGAATCCAGATTTTCGTTTTCAAGGATTAAAATTTTCTCTCTCTGGACTTCATGACCATAACAAAAGATATATCTATCGAGTTTTGCGAAATCAGTGAGTGATTTTTCATTACGTAACTGTGGTATTTCAAACCTTTTCTTTCGTCAGAGAAAAATCGGCATTTTCATCCTTGCATCGCTTGGTTCTAGGTTCGCCTAAAATTGCCTTTCGGTCCACGAAAGNGAGAAAAACGCCGCGGATATTAAAATTTTGCTGAATAAATACCGTGAAGAGATGACGAAAGCTGAGAGTTGCAGAGAAAAACTAATTTCGAAGAAAAAATGCGTGCTGTTTGTGGGAAAATAAAAGTAAAGGTTAGGATCAACAGAATATAAAAAATGTTGGTTTGAAATGTATTCAAGAATTAACTTCAAACACTTCCGAGAATAGAAAATATCACGTATTGTATTCCGCAGCTTTTTCTCCGTTGAATATTTTCCCAGTCCCCGGCACTTTTCTTGTATCTTTTTCAAAATCCACATTCCTAAACTTTGAATGTTGTGGTAATTTTGGCATCTTTTTTGTTGCCCTCGTGCTCAATTTTCACCACTCACCCCTCGTCTGAATGACGCAAAAGCTCAAATCTGTTGAATCTCGATAGCATTGCTCATTTTTCAAGATGCAGTCTTTGCATGTAACTCTCTGCTAGTGTTGGTTTTTCGGATGGACGATATATTTTATTTTCCTAATATTCTGCGAGAATTTCCGTGTTTGAATGCGAAGGCGTGATTATTCGTAGGACTCGCGTGTCTCTCACGCGGGTCGGCTTCCGTGCGGGTGTCGTCGTCGGGGAAACCCGCACGCGATCAGGGATGATGACAGGAACGCCTTGAAGGAAATATCCCATACAAAGAAAAAAAAACGAGACAAAAAATACTGAACAAGAAAAAAGGATTTGGTATGAAAAACCGGGTCGGGTTCTAGCGATTATCCGCGTCATCGCGTGTCATCCGGATCCAATTCCCGCCCGCCCGCGTTTAGTATGACTGACCCCGG
Organism: Notodromas monacha; assembly: GCA_905338405.1. Taxonomy (NCBI): domain Eukaryota; kingdom Metazoa; phylum Arthropoda; class Ostracoda; order Podocopida; family Cyprididae; genus Notodromas; species Notodromas monacha. Next base: position 5,238 of record CAJPEX010005367.1, on the reverse strand, counting down.
ATCTCGGATTCAACTGCGGTTGGCGAAAAAGGAAATGAGAGAAATACGAAAAAAAAAAACGGAAGTGAACCAGAGCTAACAACGGGTAAAAACCATTTGGGTCGCATAATTATTTCGCCACCAACGAAGCTTTGGGTTCTCGAACAAAGCGAAAAAGGCCGAACCGAACTTGAAGAAGCAAAACCTAAGTGAAGGTGGAGACATTTTGGCTTTGAATTGTGACATTTTTGGGAAGAAATACACGATTGGTTTATTCACAGAAATCGAAATTTTCTAGCACTATATGAAGGTTTCTTGCGTTACATTTCAAATTTATACGATGGACACAGAGGCAACAAGAAAAATCATATGTACTTTTCTTGCTCATGGTTTCAGTTGCAGTTTGACCTCAACAAACTTGAGCTTCACCAACTAAAAAATTTCCATATGTTGAATATTTTTTGTACCCGTCTGAATTTTTAAATATCTTTATAATATGCACCTCGCTAACTCAACGACTTTTCCCTCGACTCTATAAATTTCATTTTAAAGGCATTTGAGCTATTATTCCAAGGGCCCAGGAAGAAGAAGAGCAATAAAACTGTAATTTGATAGTTTTCAAAAAGGAAGCAGGGGACTAATTGGGCAAATGTACCTTTACCTCCAAGTTTAGCATCCTGTCAACTCGTTTACTGAGCAGCTTAAGGCTCAGAGTTTACCTTCCTTTAATTCCTCATTTTCTTCCTTTCGCAAAAATCCAGGTTTCCTCAAGTCGCATCTACCTTTTTCAGAATTGTTTGTTGGTCCCTCTAAGTTTGACTTGGAGGTCGGACTACGAAAAAAAATCTGAAATTTCAAGCTTATTTAATTCTGTCTCAATCGATGACAATTGCGTGTTGTTCGGAAAATTGAATCATATTTAGAAAAAAAGCTGTCTGGTCTTTTCCCATATGGGGTTTGAAGGGTTCCTTACACAGGACGTTCAAGTTACGCATGACTTCGTATAGCTAAAAAAATATCAGCCAAGATTCCATTTTTTTAGTTGTAGTTTTGAATGATTTTCCATGGCCATCACATGCTGCAATTTCTTGTTTCCCTGAAAATTCGTTCAGGGGGATGCTGAGAAGGACTTTATATTTCAATATGGTATCAGGAATCAGGATACAGTTTCCCGTTAGGCTTGCGTACCTTCTTCGGAATTAATTTGTAAAATTATTATTTCCTGTATGTACTCATCGTCTGTATGCGATACGTTTTATGAATCCAGATTTTCGTTTTCAAGGATTAAAATTTTCTCTCTCTGGACTTCATGACCGATTGTTTTCTATATAGATAGCTCAAAACGCTTTAGTCACTCACTAAAAAGTAATGCATTGACACCATAAAGTTTGGAAAAGAAAGCAGTCTCTTTTTAGCCGTAAAAGTAGGAACGTAGCGAACCAACTAGGTTCGCCTAAAATTGCCTTTCGGTCCACGAAAGTTTTAATCGCATAGAAATATATTTAAATTTACTCGATCCGAAATTATGTAACCCACAATAAAATTCGAAAATATCCAGCAGAAAAATTTATCTGCAACGTGTTGATTAAATGTGAAACTAATTTTAGAAATTGCGTCACTTGTTGGTTTCAACCTTGAGTGAAGAGCTGGAATTGTTCATTCCCAGAAAACACCAGAATATTGGCCCATACTGCATTTCTGGTTGAAACCTATGGGAATCCAGTTTATTGACGTACAGTACTGAAAATGTTAGCGAGATTATCCATGCAATGAATTTAATTTTAAAATAGTGTCAGGTGAATGATGAACATTGACCATATCTGCGAGTTTCGAACGGCTGCAAATATCCGGGTATTGAACCGAACTTTTGAAGAATTCATCGCATGAATTTAAAACTGAGCTTCAAGAAGCCTGAGAAGTTTGGATATTTACATATGATGCATCTGTATTAGTTTTCTGATTTTCTTTGTTATTTAATGAAGAATTCTGTTCATGCAAATATTAAATGTAGCAACTTGTCAGTATCATGAACGGGAGTCTTTTTTTGCGCATTCGCCTTTCTGTGTCCAAGTCTTACGAAGCGTAGTGATTTTGAAAAGAAGCCTTATTTATTTTTCCCTGCATATATCTTTTTTTTAATTACAGCCCTAACTTGGAGTACCCCTTGCACTAATGCACACCAACTCATACTTTAAAAACTTTCGCATTCAGCGTTACTGCTGAAGTGTAAATTTTCAAGATCGTAAAGCTTTTTCCGTTATGAATGATTTTCACATCTTGGACAGTGTCCCTGAAAATCTTTTAAATAGTTTCAAATATTTATTAAAGGGGTTAAAATGTACTTGGAGAATCCGAAGAAGATGAATAACGACGGTGCTTAGGTATATCCCGGCGATAAAAAGACAAATTTCAGAAGCAACTCTTCAGAATTTTTTTTATCACGTCACAAAATGTGTTGTCACGTTTTGCATGCTTTAGGATATAGCATTCAAAAGATTTTGATAGTTCATAACCGTTTTTTGTGTGATTATAGTACTTTAACCTCCCTACTCCCAAGGGTTTACTTTCAAATCAGGATGTCATGTATTTACGAAGATACTATCGTCAAATAACCTTTTTAAGTCTAATTCAAGGAATCAGAAAATTATGAAAAATTTTGAGTGAGGGAAACGGGCATTTTTTCAAGGGGAAAGAAAGAAGAATTGAAGGAAATTGTAAATGTTGATATTCTGGGCCCTCCAAACAAAACCTGAAACTCATACTTGACCTTCCCGTTCCCAAGTAATGAGTTAATCAGAAAGTGAAGGAAAGTTTTGTATAGCTCAATGAAAAAATAACGAAAACAAGGACGCAGTTCTTTTATTATCGAAAAAGGCCTCGAAAAATTCGAGTTACAGAGGTTATTAGAGGAAAAGCCTTCAAGTTAGATAGTTTTTTCGGGCATTGTTTCTGAGAGAATTCAGACATGGACTTCAAACAAATTTCGACTTGAGGAGGTTTGCGTTATCATCTCCGAGGTCCAACTGTAACTGCATTCATGTCCAGCTATCACAGAATCACAAAACTCATGAACCCTTTCCCGCACCCATCAATTGATTTAAAAAATTTTCTCGTTTCCGGGAAAGTGTCTTGATCTTTATGCGACTTGCAGAGTTGTTGCATCTATCGGCACGTGACGCGGAAATTGATCAGCGAAATTTTTTTTTTCAGGGTTGGTTTGCGTCGCGAAAGGCGGCGGATTCGCTCTTTGACCTCGACCACGGGGCTCTAAATTGATTGAACGAAATGACCCGTGCGTCTGCCTTCTCCATCCGCGCGAAACAAATTCGTTCCGGATAATTGCTGATGGCGACCGCCAAGGACACACACCGTCGCTTCGTAAATCGGCAATCGAAGCCCAAGAAATGATCACAAAAATAATCAATAAAAAAACCTTTCTTCTTCTTCTTTTATGCATTTTTTTATACCAATTTCAGATTTAACTGCTTAAAATATACTAGGGTTGGTTCATAAGTCTTGAGACTTTTTGAAAGAGATCCAATAACGGAGTTTCAAAAATTCCAAAATTATTTTTAACTCACTTAGCCCCATCATTTGGCAACAGCTCGGGGCTGTTGAACATTCTCTCCGCCGATTTCAATGTATTTTATCGCACTATAAATCCAATGATCAAAGCAGTAACGCAATTATCACATTTTTGGCACTGCTTTAATCATTGGATTTATAGCATGAAAAAATGCATTGGCGGAGAGAATTTTGAAGTGCAATGAAGTGTTGCCAAATGATGAGGCAAAATGAGTAAAAAAATTGAAATTTTTGAAACTCTGTTGGATCTATTTAAGAAAGTCTCAAGACTTATGAACCAACCCTCGTACATCCAGATACAAGGAACATATATGAGTGCTGAGCGGTGATGAAACCATTGGCAATTTTAATTTTGAGATTGGACTTGACATTTTCTGGCGTCGAGAATGAAAATATCAAAAGCTTCTTCCCTGTTTGGATTTTCTTTGCAGCACTAAAACTTCGCTTACAGGCATCTTAAATAGGAACGAACAAAACAACACAATCAGTAAATAAAATCACTGAAAAGTTCGTGATTAAACCAATTTTCAAAGACAACAAAAATACAGTACTTGAAGTGCCACAGAAAACGTCTCACACATGATGCAATATCTTGAATATTGACATACTGAAGCACATATCTCATTCAATATTCAATATAGAAAATTTTATGTGGTTTTAATATAAAGCTAAAGGTGTTTTCTAAATTTTATGTTAATACAGAGAATAAAAATGATTCCAACTACTGTAGCTTGAGTTATACTCACTTATTTGAAGCTAACTTCTTTCTTCAAGAGGTACACCAAAGATTTTTTTATCTCATTGGAGCGCAAGCTTGTGTGCAACAGTGACTTGAAAAAACCTAGTTTACCGATCAATAAATGAATTTAATTCAGCAAAAATAGCAGATAATTTTCGTTACAGGGGGAGTGGAAGCTGTCGTTATACGTTCTAAAGACAAGCAAAAAAAGCAGCGATCTTACGGCATTGGATAAGGCCTTCCGTGAAAAAAGTTGTTCCTAAGTTATAAAAAACAAAATTAATCCTGACTACTTCGTTTGCATTTGTTAGCTGAGCTCTAATATACAATGCATTATGTTCACTTCACGTTTGAGGCAAAATTTGAAGAAAAAGGTTCGGAAGAATAAAGTAAAAAAAAAAGGAATAACCTGCGCAAGGGAAGTTGTGGCTTGCTCTTTTCCTTTCAGTCTTCGAATTTTCCGAATTCCTCTCTTTATAGATTCTGGGTCTTTCACGAGGCTCACACATTTTTATGTTTTGACTTCAAGTTTAAAAAGTTTCTTCAACAAGTAACTTTGAATGATCACCTGACCTTCACGATCACTATGACAAGAAACAAAAATAGAGGATCCATGGTTTATGTGCCTTTGTCGAGCATAGAATTCCCAGTTCTTTTTGAACGTTTACAACTTCCCATTTTTTGCCTGTTCATGTTGGCTCAAAAATCAACCTCAATGTCGGTTAGGATAAAGCAAACAGTTAGCAGTCACGCCCATGAGTAAGCAAATGAGGCAGAATGTTTTTGTTGTGGGTAGTTCGCATTGAGGCCACTAGAAAATGATCCATCTAGGTCAAATTATTTTCTTATAGCTCATCACCATTGATGAAAATTGATTTTAGATTCTTAGCCTAAATAATTCCGGAAGAGAAGAAGAGTCGGAATAGCAGGCCCTC
>CAJPEX010005366.1:1553-16673 GCA_905338405.1 Notodromas monacha | reverse complement strand
ATTTAAAGATATTATAATTGCACTGAATTTTAGGTACAGTAGTTGGCTATGTATTAGATGGAAATTCAAATCAAGGAGATTTTCACTGGACAAAAGGTAAGAACCATAATACAGTCGGGTCTTGGCTTTAATGAGCACAATTTGTTTGCGTAAAATGATTATTATGGCTGGAATTGTCCTAAGCTAGCGTGGCTCGATTCCAATCCTGTCATTCAAAAATGTTTACGGTGTTGTGACCAAAAATTTTCGCATGTTGGATTCGTGTTAGTAGGAAAGTGTTGGAATCATGTGAGCTTCAAGCTGGATAGTTTCTTTGAAGGGAAATTAATTAGCGAAGACCCCTGCTGTAAACTAACGAAACTCCATTTAAATTGGGGTGAAATGCTGAAGTGTTAAAAAAAAAAAATTCCCGTGCTTTCCAATCATCACAATCTACTGACCACTGCCTTGTCTTTCAAGTCACTTTTTTTAGGGAATCAGAAACATCCAATAGCATCCAATTTTCACTTCGAGTACTGTACAGTACCATATATACTCGAGTAGTACTTACGGGTTCTCTCTGACATTATTAGCGAGAAAGCAGGGTTCCATTGATTATCCTATCTTCTCTTCTATGATTTTGGAACTTGTCAGTTACTTGGCAAAGCTAAAAAAAATATTTTACATGTAATGCATACTATCTGGTCTGCCAAACAATTCTGAATGTTAAAAAATGATCCTTGAATTTTCCCTGCAGTTTTTCAAGACAATCATCTGCTTTGAGGAGATTTATTGTCAGTGATCCATTTTGTGAAAGTCTACCCAGAGAATTTGCTATCATTTGAAAAAAATGGGAGGGGGCCCAATCCGAAGCAAACGCCTCTGCAGGAACCTATTCATCGCTTCCCCCCCCGAACAAAAATTAAATCACCCAGATTTCATGAACGACGTCATTTTTTTCGGGTCACCCGTGTGTCGTCCGTTTTCAAGCCCGAAACGACCTATTTAACACCAGATTTCAAAGCGCGGGGGTGGGAATGAGGTCATCCAACAGATAGCGAGAGAGAGAGAGAGAGGGGGAGAGGCGAGGGGCGGAGCTAATCCAGCATCCTCCCTCCTACACCCGCGTCACGCTCGAGAGGCGTGGGTAAACTGGGCGGTGCTTGTCTCCTGTCTCCTCCCGGCTCTCGACTGTTTTGCCAAAGCCCCGCCTCTTGCGCCACCACGGATCCTGTCGCAGGGGAGCCAGTGTGCCGCGGTCAGCGCGGGGTGTGGTGAGATCCGTGGTGCTGCTGGTGCTGAATGGTTGTTGGTGGAAAAAAATAGTTTAGATTGCTGAATAGATGGGATATAATTACGATAGAAAGTGGATTCCCCGCCCTTTTTTGTTTGTTGCGCATTGGGGAATTTTCTGCAAAACGTATTGTGTGCATATTGCAGTGGTGCCTCGGTTGATGGACTTGTTACACTTCCATTGAAAGTATGTTGTCCGAGTAATTCAAAGCTCAACACGGAGTGAACATGAATTTATTGTGCATGCTTATGTATTTTTTGGTAATCTTTTGCATGCGAAGGAAACTTTTTTATGCTCGTGACTGTGAAATATGTTTTATATTCGTGTCCGAGTGGTTTTGTGTTACTTTGATGCTGTATGAAGTCAAACAGCTCCTGTGAAATCCTCGAATGTCATCTGATATCACCAAACGTTTCCGGTGAAATTGTGATACTGTCATCATATCAATGTTACAGCTAACTTTTGAAGGGACAAACAGGAAACTCATTTTAGGAAAGATTCAGTTTCACTTGGTTACCATGCAAATCCCATTGTTTTTTTCTGGAATCAGAAATCGAATTCTTTGAATCCAACTTTTTATTCCGTCCCGGTCAGATTATTATCGAGTAAAAGAACATACCTTCCCGGAAAAATGCAGCAAAAATTGAGTCACGCCAACAAGAGCGAGTACAAATTTTTGGCGCTGCTGTGATCGTTGAATTTAATTTGAGAATTGTTTGGTTCAGATACGGTAGGAAGCATATTCGATGGAAGATTCTAGACCAGTGTTCCCGAACCGGTGGTCCGCGGACCGGCGAAGGTCCGTAGACGTTTTTTGCTGGTCCGCAGCAAATTTCCTGCTGCATAATAAATCGAGAAAAGTAGCAATTAATAGGTCATCTTCATCTGAAACCTCAGAAAAACGAGGGTAGCTGAAATTATATTAAAAAAACAATACAAGTTGGCTTTTCTGTCAATTAAACTTTTGACGGATTTCCACGTGCTAAAATAAATTCTTTTAATTGTTCAGTCTGAGAAAACGTTCTTCAAACCCACCTTTCTAATTCTTTGAAAGCATTCCACTATAGGCCTGCTTCATTGGATCTTGATTTTTGAAAAAAAAAAGCAGACACTTTTTAAATGTTCGCATAAAGCTTCCAAGTAGAGCTTTTGAGTCTCCAGAAAGTCTTGCCGGTCTGCAGAAAATGTTTGGGAAATTTTCCGGTCCGCAAAAAACTGTAAGGCAATTTTCCGGTTTGCGGGCTCAAAAAGTTTGGGGAACATTGTTCTAGACTCATTATTATTGCAGGGGAAATTCTGAAAAAATTACCAACAAACCAATTTGCCCAAATTAATCCGTTGAATTCGTCATGGTGAGAATTTCACGGCATTATTTCAATGGCGAGTGTGTTGGGAATTTTTAATAATGGGGTCCAAAATAAATACTTTACTGTAAAATACCAGAATTTCCTGCTGTGGAATTCCACCTGTATTATAATTCAACAATTTCCGGATGATTCAATTTGATTCGCAGCATTTTCAGAGCTAAGAAACCCACAGGGAGTTTGGTGACATAAACGCTAAGTGTTCGTAAAGATTTTGTGCGATTTCTTCCGAATCTTTCAAGTGCAATATAATATAATTGTGAATAAACTCAGAAACGAGCGAAAATTGTCAAGATCACTGAACACAATCGAGAAATAGATTTTATCCTCCTGAAAAGTCAGGATGATATTTTCAGAACGTAAACTTGGATTATTTTCAAAGGATAATCAATTGTCATTTTTTTATTATTATCCGAAGCCTGGGCTGCTATCCGGAACACACACAAAATCAGCGGATGGAGTGAATCCTTTGAGCGGAAATTATTTCATGTGTGCCAAGTCTGTTGACTGAAAGACAACGAGCACAGGTTTCAAAAGTTCTGAAATGTCTGAGCAATTCTTTCCCCTTTTTTCATGAATTCGTGGTTTTAAAAATGCTAGCTTTTCTTATATGTTAATGAAAAGGCATAGCGGAAGTGAATGATTGTGATATCTGGGATTAATTTCAAAAATACCTGTAATGTAAATACCCAGCTCTAAATATGTCTTCAAAACCTGTACTGAAGGAGTTGAGTTGTGTTTCAGTTATGATTGAGTTTATCCTTTGTATATGTTGAAAGTTTTTTTGGACCTGTTTTTGTTCTGTTGAATTATCTCCAAATTATGCCAGTGTTTTGTTAATCTTATAAAAAGTTGAATATTTTTGCTAAAAACCTCCCTAATTCAAATTGCCTGTGAATCCCCTGCTGGTACCCTTGAAATCAAACAATTTCAAGTCTCCCAAACGAAAATTTTTTTTGTTCAACCCTCCCTTAGTCAATTTTTGGAAACCCTAGAGTTATTGAACTAAATTAATTATGCAATGCTGGTTCCAGAAAATTGAGAAAAATAATGTATTCACATTTTCACCATGATGCTTTTGTTGAAAGACAAAACAACTTTCTGCTTTCAATGCTTGCTCTTTTTGTACTGTACTTGCTCTTTTATTGGCAGTTGAATCTTATTGAGAACAAATGTCTTCAATATAATCTGATATGGAGCGTTGATTAAAAGATGATAAAACACGTTAATCAGTCTGGGACAGGACCGGGAATTCCTTTTAGGAATTCCTAGTTTAAGGGAAAAGTGTATTTCACAAAGTATAACTGAATAAATTGACTCAACAAACTCAACTTGCAAGAATAACTTGGATAACTTGAGTAACACAGATACGTTGATTCTTCTTTTTTATGGCATGAAAAAGAGCAGCTTTTATATTAAACCTTCAAAAAGAGCAACTTATATACTACTAATTATATTTAGCCTTCAAAAGGTTTTACTTCAGAAATCAGTAGGAAAGATATCTTTGAGTATTTGTTCCTGACACTGCGATTTTGAGGAGGGGAGATTATTTTGTACTTCCAAGAATTGTATTGGAGTACATTACTTTACATGGTGTGCATGCCCAACTAATCTTCTGTGCTAAAATTGTAACCTTTAAAATTCAAAAAACTATATGACACAGTGCTGGAAAACTCTTATTGATGGTGATGTGACACGTGTTCGATTGTGCATTTGCGTTTTAGAATTTTCTTTTTTGATAATGTGTCTTCTCATTAGAGGTTGATTTACTTTACTGAAAATTTTGAAAAAGTTGTGCTTTTGCTCTTGGTACCTGATCTTATATCTGCTCTTCTATTCGGTTAGTATTTGATATACGCAGGGGTTTTCTAATGACATTTTACTGCATAACCTTCTCATAATTTAAATTGTAAACAAAGTGTCAACTCGGGGATTTGTTATACTTGTTGAAAGACGATACTAGTCAAATAATGTGTCAAGTGTCGACTGCTTTCTCTCCCGTTTCAACAAAAAAAAAAAAACTCAGTGCAGGTTGACAAAATCTTCTATTTTCTCGGTGTCTCGGAAGCATTATCCGGGTTGTGTTTGCAAAAAAAAAAATCAAAAGTGTTCGCGCAAAAAAAAAAAAGGGGGAAGAATAATTTCTCCAACGCCCGCCGCTGTGGGGGTTTTTTGTGTGTGCGCTTTGTTCGTGGTTGGTCGCTGGTCAATATAGTCGAGCAGAGTGTGCAAATAACCTGAGGTTATTTGCGAACCCGAGATTATTTGCAACAAAAAAAAACCGGGAGGCGTGTGTTATAACTAAGGAGCGCACGTTTTTCTGCACCTTTCTGCACTGAAGAGTCGGAGGGGGAGGAGGGCGGGTGAGTAAAGTGGAATTGAATTTATTTGAATCCGACCGAGTGTTTGTTCGGAGTTTTTCGATTAATTTATTGTTTGTAATTAATATGAATTTTTTTGTGGAAAAGCCGTGTGTATTTTTTTTTAAACGAAAAGTTATAGTTTCGTTGACGAAACTTTGTCCCGCTCAGAAAACTTTTTAGATTGTGCTTTCGGAAAGCTACTTTTTTGAATCGGAGAATAATTTATTCGCCGGGGGGTTTTTTGTTGTTGTTGCATTTCTTTAAAATTTCTGAACGAAGTCAAGGATTTGTAATTTTGTTAGTAAATTTATCGTGATGCGTATTGTATTTTTCCTACTCGGGAAGTTTGAGTAATTTTTTTAGAAGAATTTCGTCGAGGAAATTCATGATGATTCCGTATTTGGATTAAAACGTGTAGTCGCAAGTTTGTATTCAGTAAACTGAATTCTTGAAACGGAAAATTGTCATCGTTTTCAAATACAGTGGATGAAAATCTGCGGTTTGAATACTTTCGGCGCGATTTTCTTTGTCATTCTGGCCCCAGCACCTGTTTAAGTTCCTGGAAGTTTTTTTTTTTTAAACAAGAATTCCTTATGAAACGTTTTGTGACATAATTTTTAGTTTTCTTGATACTGTTCTGAACTTTGCCAGACGAAATTCGAAATTTTAAGAAAACTATCTTCCGTTATCAGAAGGAAGCCGCCCGTATTCATTTCTTAAATTTCGTGAAGAATTTTATGTTTCAATTGAATTTTCCCTGGATTAATACTCTCGAGTTTTTAATGATGACATTTCACGAGTAAATTAAATATTTTTGCTTCCCAATTTATCCCCAAGATATACTAAACATCATTTATTTTCTGAGGAAACCCAGTAAACCCTTAAATTCAGAAGCTTCAATTCTCTCGTTTCTTTTTTGCTTCAAATTACGAAATCATGTGAAAGAATGTCAGTGTTGTTGTCCAGGGAGGAAATCCGGATTCCTTCTGGGTGGAATTTCCTTTTTTTTGTTGCTTTTTAACCGGAAAACGTCTAGAAGCCCTCCTGCTGTCGTCGACGCGTGGTTTTTTTTTTTTTTTTCGGGAGGAAGTTGGGAGAACTTCTCTTCCTTCTAAGTTGCGTTCTTATTTTTTATTTATTTTTTGTTTATATTTATATGTTTTTCACACACACACACACACACACACTCTCTCTCTGGGGGCAGCCCGAGGGTTTCCGCAATTTTGGAAGAAATGGCGTGACGGGGCGGAACAACTGGAGTCCAGCACCTGTTTAAGTTCCTGGAAGTTTTTTTTTTTTAAACAAGAATTCCTTATGAAACGTTTTGTGACATAATTTTTAGTTTTCTTGATACTGTTCTGAACTTTGCCAGACGAAATTCGAAATTTCAAGAAAACTATCTTCCGTTATCAGAAGGAAGCCGCCCGTATTCATTTCTTAAATTTCGTGAAGAATTTTCTGTTTCAGTTGAATTTTCCCTGGATTAATACTCGGGAGTTTTTATTAATGATGACATTTCACGAGTAAATTAAATATTTTTGCTTCCCAATTTATCCCCAAGATCTACTAAACATCATTTATTTTCTGAGGAAACCCAGTAAACCCTTAAATTGAGAAGCTTCAATTCTCTCGTTTCTTTTTTGCTTCAAATTACGAAATCATGTGAAAGAATGTCAGTATTGTTGTCCAGGGAGGAAATCCGGATTCCTTCTGGGAGGAATTTCCTTTTTTTTTTTTGCTTTTTAACCGGAAAACGTCTAGAAGCCCTCCTGCTGTCGTCGACGTATTTTTTTCGGGAGGAAGTTGGGAGAACTTCTCTTCCTTCTAAGTTGCGTTCTTATTTTTGCATTTATTTTTTGTTTATATTTATATGTTTTTCACACACACACACACACACACACTCTCTCTCTGGGGGCAGCCCGAGGGTTTCCGCAATTTTGGAAGAAATGGCGTGACGGGGCGGAACAACTGGAGTGCAGATGGCAACCATTCCACGAATTTCCGGCCGATTTGCGCCGGACCTTCCGTCACGCCTCTTTTATTTTTTTGCTCATTTTCACTCTCCATTAAAGCACTCTTTTTGTTTTTGTGTGTGTGTGCGGCTGTGTTCTCATATTTTCTTGTTTTAAAATGTCCAACTTCCCCTGCTCCGTCCCGCTTTTCCCCTAATTTCTCAATTACTTCCCCGGGCATTTTCACGGTCAGTAGGAATCCGAATATTTTTTTCGTTTTTCGGGGGGTTTACTGGGTTTCCTCAGAAAATAAGTGATGTTTCGTTGGGCTTGGGGATGGATTTGGAGGCGAAACTATTTCATTTACTCGTGGAATGTCATTATTAAACACTCCCGAGTATTAATCCAGGGAAACTTCAATTGAAAACGAAAATCCATTACGAAATTTAAGAAATGAATGTGGGCGGCTTTCTTCTGATAACGGAGGATAATTTTCTTAAACTTTCGAATTTCGTCTGGCAAAGTTGAGAATAGAAAACTAGCAAATATACCACAAAAAGTTTTACAAGGAGGAATTCTTGTTTCAAAGAAACCTCCTGGAACCATGACAGAATGACGAAGGTTGAGAGGAATGTGTTGGTTGTTTCTGGTGTAGATGACATGAGAAGGGTATACACAGCAAATTTATTTACTGGATCATCAACATTGATCATCAATGGAAATTTTCATTAAATTAAAAATTAAAAATTGAAAATCGTCTTGCAACAAATTGATAAAATATTTTGTCACACCCTGAACCCTCAGAAACGTGTCAGTGATGATATTTCCTTGAAATTTTTTTTTTTTTACTTGACGCAATTCTTCCAGAAAAATTACTCAAACTTCCAGAAAAGGATGAATACTGCTCACTTCACGATAAATCTTCAAAACAGCTGCAATCTTATCCAATTCCAGTTAACATTTTTTTTGCCAAATGAAATAGAAAGGCGGAATGTACGGAAGGGCATCAAAAATGATACTGAACACGCTGTCGAAAATTTTCAATGTCACAATGCAGTTAAAAACTGCATATCTTCAAAGAAAAAAATTTCAGTTTTTATAATCGTCAGAAGAGCCGATGGGATTTTTGTTTGGCATGCATGGATATTGAGAATAAAATGTGCTTCTGATGTGATGAAAAACTAGTTGGAAAACAGACACAAAAAATTTAACTTACAAAAATGTTTCAGCCTTACAAAGAAGATGCCCTTGAATAAAGTTCAAGGCATAATCCATTTTTGCAAATTTAGCCATCCAGCTTTCATCGAATTTCGGGAATACACACGTGTAATATAATCTCATCATAACGAATAACCACTTACAGCGAATTCGTTTTTTTTTAGATCCCTGTCCAATAAGCCACGATTTTGAATGAGTAATTCCAGAAAGAATTTTTCGTCACAGCGAAGCTAATTTAGTAGTGGTCCCATTGGCTTCGTTGTGCCGATTTTTTTTTACTGTACCAAATTCATTTTTGGCAAAAACATTTCGAATGGAAATTTTTTTTCGCATTCGAATTCAATGTGTTTTGCTCACCTGTGAGAACTTCCGAAAACTCCCTCGTTCATGCCGCATTTTGCACGTAAGGTAAACAAAAACAAAAAAAGTACAGGTGTCGAACCTTACTTATTGTGCTAAACTCTTTCACTCGCAAAAATAAGGATCAGGTGTAAAAATTCTCTCGGGGACGAAAAGCAGACGCAATAATCCTCAAATGGGTTTCAGGNTCAGGTGTAAAAATTCTCTCGGGGACGAAAAGCAGACGCAATAATCCTCAAATGGGTTTCAGGTATGTTGAATGGGGCTTTGGAATGCGATCCTCGCCAAAAATGTTGATGTGCGTTTAGTTATTTAGGTGCGGGGTCAAGTCAGAGTGTCAAAATTCAACTGAGCGCTACTCAATTGCGCTTCAAGCCCATCTGCGCGCAGAACAACTGAGCGTCATGTACGGACTGATTTAAACATTCCCGAAATTCTCCCAACTAATTTAAAATAAATTTAATTAGGTGATGAGCAGTTTCGAAAATTCCATCCCTTCTTTTTTTTTTAATACATTCTGGAAACAGGCTGCATCAACTGACTTGGATAAATCTTATTTTCAATTGTGAGAATTGGCATCAAAATATTAATAAAAGAATAAGAAGGCCGTGTTTGTCTTTTTTGCATAATTTTACTCTGATGAATGTTGATGGTGAGTTCATTAATTTTGTCTTTTTGTTGAATTAAAAGTTTTGCTGAGTCGCATTTTCTGAAGAAAAAAAAAATCTCTGATTATTCAGCGGCGCTCATTTGGGTGGCGCTCAGTTTTCCCTGACACTCGGTAACAATTTATTGACGTTCATTTTGCATATCGCCAATTTTTCAACTTTCGGAAGTAGAGTATTTTTTCCAAGGAAATCAGAAAAAAATACATGAAAGGTATTTTTGTTTGGAGAGGGAATAAATTCCACTCGTTCTTCGTCGACGTCGTCGTCGTCGTTGTCGACATGTGACCCGAGGAAAATTCCTATCAAAACGCACCATGTCGAGGTGGTGTTTTTTCGTTTATTTTTTTTTCATTAGTATTCTTTTCCTTTTTTATAAATGAGTATTCATGTTTTTTTTTGTGTGGATCCGAATCGTTTATGCGCGGACACGAAACCCGGGGAGAAAAGTGAGTCCACGGGAAAGCAAATATCTTGACTTTGTATGGGGGTGTACGGGAAGAACCAGAACCGGAACCTTTTTTTTTTTGTGTGGATCCGAATCGTTTATGCGCGGACACGAAACCCGGGGAGAAAAGTGAGTCCACGGGAAAGCAAATATCTTGACTTTGTATGGGGGTGTACGGGAAGAACCAGAACCGGAACCTTCTTTTTTATGTAATGCTTTTTATTATTTTTCCATGGGTTCCTCTGTGGGTAACTTGGCATTTGCTGGTGAGAGAGAACATATGTGTGTGGTGGCTGCACCTTGACTTGCGGAATTTACACACACACACACCAAAACAACAAAAAAGAAAAGAAGATATTTTTTTATTTTCAAGAAGGAGAAAAATTTGGATGAATAAATGTTTATGCGATTTTTGAGATGATCTGGTTTAGTATTTGGTTCGTTCAAGGAAAATGTATTTGTTGCCTTTTTTTACATTTTTAATATGGGAAAAATATTTTTCAGGCGACTTCTAGAATTTAGAATTCTAGATCATCCGGGGTTTTGATCACGAGGTCCACTTAAAAATTAATAAATCGTATTGCGTTGAGTTTTAAATTTTTTAAAAATTCGATTACTTTTCTGCAGGTTTTTTTTTTTTGAGGTGATGCTCTCGACTAGTTTAACAAAAGTGAGGTGTTCGATGATTTTCAAATTCACAAATTGACGAAATCTCGTCATATTATCAGGTTTTTTTTTTTTTTAATACGGCTTAGTTGAAAAATAATAAGTCGGTGTTCGTTTCATTTTCAAGGAAATGTTTGACAAAATTATTCTTTGGCGACTTTTGAGGTGTTTTGATTTTTGGTTGCTTTTAGTTTGAAAAAAAAAACATTGACGTGTCCATTTTTAGTTGAAAAATAAGAAAAAAATTGTCTCCGGCGATTCTTGTCATAATTAGGTTTCGGATGATGAGGCTGGTTTAAGATAAATATATCCATTGCCTTTTAGATGTGGAAATTTGAGA
The DNA here is from genome assembly GCA_905338405.1 of Notodromas monacha. Taxonomy (NCBI): domain Eukaryota; kingdom Metazoa; phylum Arthropoda; class Ostracoda; order Podocopida; family Cyprididae; genus Notodromas; species Notodromas monacha. The sequence goes on along the minus strand of CAJPEX010005366.1, from coordinate 6,024 downwards.
AATTGTCTCTGTTGTGACTTTCAAGATGATCAGTTTTTTTCGATAGTGTGCGTGAAAATACAATTAGCTCATATATAAACTGCTCAACTTTTCACGGTTTTAGAAATTGAGGGAAAAATTACGTAAATTTGAGTTCAATTTAATAATTTCAATTTTTGGTGGGCATGAGCATCATTCGTATTCGAATCAGATTCATCCGCGAAAAAAAATTTGTCTCGTGCTATTTTCAGGAAATCGGAGAGGGTTTGTGCCAAATTTGTCCCGGTTATGCGTGGCCTTGCATGAATTGCCAATAAATAGTCCCGGAAAATATGTCCCACATTAAGTAGTATTATTTCGAGATGGTTTTGAAACAATTGAGCTGTTTCTGTCCCAGTTCCACGCACTATGCTGAAAATACTTATCTCTGCAATTAATTTTTTTTTCATGTTTTTCCCCGTTGACTGATTGATCAAAAACCACGCTTGAAATTTCGCAAGCAAATTGGTTTTTGTTTTCGCTTCACAACGTGTACCTGAAAAGTTTGAGGAATAATTAATCCGGTCGCCATTATTTTTGCTGACGTCCTGAGAGAGTTTTGAGAAACTTGGAAATTCTGTTCTGAAATATCACGCTGTACAAAATTTGAAGTTTCACTTGACTTGACTTGAAAAGCCACGCAAAAAAGAGTTTTTTTTCTTCTTCAAATACATCTGATCTCGCAAAGAAATACCGTCGAAAAATCCCAGCAATTTTTTGCGCAGAAAAGCGGCCATGTTTCAAACACATGGAACGAGTAGGTTTTTATTTACTTTTCTTTCTGCCAAAAAAAAACAAGGACAAAATTGCGCATTTTATGCAAATGCTCGAGAATGTTGCCCGTGAAAAAACAGTGACGCAGTCGAAAAATCCCGGAATGCTCCTCAATATTTTCGTCTACAACTCTGAGGAATATTTTCCTTGCTTCGAATGCACAGAAAAAAAAAAACAAAATATCGAGAAAAGGAATGAATAAATTGAAGTAAAAATGCTTTTTCTGCAGTCGGTTTCCCGTGACGATCTCCACGGGAAAAGAAAATTGAAAAAATCCTGGGCAGCAGGATTCAGGGTTCATTGGAAACCACGTATATATATACCGAACCCCATGCCGGGTTTATTTTCATGCCCAGTACTCAAAGGAGAAAGGTACTTATTTCGATTATTGTACCATATTCTTATGCTACCGAAATTCTGCCCGGCCGAAATTTTACGCGTTTTGAAGTAACAAACTAAGTGTTTCCTTGTACAGCATTTCTTGGAAGAGAAATGCGAGGCTAAAAAATTTTTCATCCAACGAATAATATATTATTCTTGCACCCAAGCAACCCAAAATAAACCTTTCCTTATGAATTTGAGTTTTTAAAAATTTGATTGATATATTTTAATAATTTATAATTTTTTCTCTTCGTCCCGTTCACACTCAAAAATCATCGACAGAAAGGTAATAAATGAGTCAGCTTTGAAGCAATCGAAAAGTTTTTAAATTTTTTTATAACTCTTAAACTGACAAAAAATGTTAAAAATGGCATCAGTACCTCGAAATTAAGTCATTTGCCAAATTACGCGTTTCAGAGTCTCGAAATTGTCAGAACGATATTTCTTTGAATTTATCTTTTTCATAAAACGAGAAAACAAATTGACAGAACGGGAAAGTGTGGAAAGTTTCCCGTATTTCCCCACAATAATCGGGTTCACTTTCAACTTCCGGCTTTCTTGCACATTCAATCTTTCACGAAAATCGGAAAAAATGTTACAGAAATATTTTNACGAAGAGACTTGGTTTGTAGTATCGGCGTGAAAGAACGTGACTGGACGCGAAAATAGTCCGACCTCCTCTCGATTATTTATTTTCAGTCTATTTTATTTTCTCACCTCACTTGAGCAATGTACACAAAACACGGCCATTGATGTTCCAGTCCATGTTATTTTATTTCTGCCAGTGAGTTCTTTATGTATTTGTGCACTTATTTCATGCACCGGATTAGTGTCAGCTGCTATTTTTTTTTCTCAGGTTGTTGATGACCCCTGGTGGATCTTCGCAAAAATGTTAAAAATGCAGGAATTTGAGGAGTATGTACAGTATTGCCTCGGTTAATGGACTACTGGGATCTTGGGCTTCCATTTTGGAACACATCAGGTCTGTTAAACCAATTAATGTACAGTGAAGAGAAGTAGTGAAGAAATTACTTCGTTTGTTGTGTGAATACAGCATGACCTTGGTCAAAAATTGGTTTAAAATAAGTTTCCAATTGATCCACATCGTCTTGTAACGAAATAATGTAGTTTAAAATTGTTAAAGTGGAGTAAAGACTCTCTGTTTGAGGTGTGAATGAAGTATTACCTCGGTTAACAAACTTTTTGGATACTTGGTTTACAATTTCAGCAAAGCAAATCTGTTCACCCGATAATTTTAGGCAATTAAGAAATGAAATTTCCATAGTAAATACAGTGATGATTCGGTTAACGAACTTTTTAATAACAGGCTTCCAATTCCAACTTCGCGAAAATGTTGAAAATGTAGGAGTTTGAGGAGTATGTACAGTATTGCCTCGGTTAATGGACTACTTGGATCTTGGGCTTCCATTTTGGAACACATCAGGTCTGTTGACCGATTAGTGTACAGTGAAGAGAAATGGTGGAGAAATTACTTCGTTTGTTGTGTGAATACAACATGACCTTGGTCAACAAATTTGTTCATAATAGGTTTCCAATTGATTTAAATCGTCTTATAACGAAATACTGTGGTTTCAAATTTTTACAGTGGAGTAAAGACTCTCTGAGGTTTGAATGAAGTATTACCTCGGTTAACAAACTTTTTGGATACGTTGTTTCCAATAGCAGCAAAGCAAATATGTTAACCCGATAATTTAGGCTATCCAGAAATGAAATTTCCAGTGTAAATACAGTATTGATTTGGTTAACGTACTTTTTAATAACAGGCTTCCAATTCCAACTCCGCGACAATGTTGCAAATGTAGGAGTTTGAGGAGTATTTACAGTATTGCCTCGGTTAATGGACTACTTGGATCTTGGGCTTCCATTTTGGAACACATCAGGTCTGTTAACAAATTAATGTACAGTAAAGAGAAGTGGTGAAGAAATTACTTCGTTTGTTGTGTGAATACAACATGACCTTGGTCAAAAATCTGTTTAGAATAGGTTTCCAATTGATCCACATCGTCTTATAACAAAATACTGTAGTTTCAAATGGTTACAGTGAAGTAAAAACTCTCTGAGGTGTGAATGAAGTATTACCTCGGTTAACAAACTTTTTGGATACTTGGTTTACAATTTCAGCAAAGCAAATCTGTTCACCCGATAATTTTAGGCAATTAAGAAATGACATTTTCCATAGTAAATACAGTGTTGATTCGGTTAACGGACTTTTGAATAATAGGCTCCCAATTGGAAAAATTAATTCGCCAAATCTTTTAACTAAGTTGGTGTGAAGTCATGAAGATTGGCTGATTCAGTTAGCACGAAATTCCGAAAGACCATCAATTAGAATAATTAATTTTAAATATGAACCATGATTTGTTTCATGTGATCTTTTTGTTTGACTAGAAAATCTTTTCCTAATTTCTGATCAGCTTTGTGTATTTTTTGTTTTAGAAATGAAATAGACATGAAGACATATACTTTTTTTTAACCATTTTCGAGTTTGTCAACTTTCGTGAAGCATAATAAAACAGCAAACACACTCAGATGTTGAAAATCAATCAGTAAAATCAGAAATACAGTAGTTTTATTTACGTGAAAAGCTATGAATCGTATACTTCTGTACTTTTCTAAGCAACTTTGAATTTCTTAAAATTAAAAAAATTTTCTGCACTAATATTTATTTTGCTGGTCACAGCAACTTCGATTTTTAAAATAAATCCAAAACACTGTCCGAAGCAAAAGTGATTTTAGAGTAAGTTTTTGGTTTAAAAAAAATCCGCAAAGCGAAGACCGTATTTTTTAAGATTGGCACCACTGCATATGAGAGAAACACCATTTGGGACTCATGAATTATTTTCACTTGTTTGGAAACTTTGCAATTCATTTACAATCATCTTAAAAACCCAGCATGTCGACAAGCTGCCCGAAAGCGTTTTTAGTGAGCAGTAAAACTTCTTTTTCAGGTTATTGACCGTTTCCGAGTTCGTTGAGCTAAAAGCAGCAGATGATGATGATGATGAGGAAACATGAGCCGAAACTGTCGAGTATTTTGCCAAGAACACATTTTGGCAAACGTCTTCGTCAATCAAGGGCTTTCTTGCAGTGAACCGAAGGTTCAATTTTTGTTTTTTGCGCAAAAGAGAAGGAGAAAAATAAATAGGGGAAAGGTTTAGGAAATGAGGGATGAAGATGGATGCCCAGCATTTGCACTCCCCTAACTTGTTGCCCTGCCGTTTGAGTGACTTCAAAACGCAGAGAGATTTTTTTAAAATTCATTTTGCGAGTGTTCTAA